>BQNB010050967.1:13712-41245 GCA_026074375.1 Tanacetum coccineum | reverse complement strand
ATGTCTGTTTTTGGTTCAGTGTCTCTGCAGTGGTCCGGCTTCTACTGGACTTTCCTCTTTAGGCGCTTACTGGCATGTACCAAGGCCAACACTAATTTTTCCATTGACGTGTAATTTATTTTCAGACCCCTTAATGCCCTGCTGACAAAGTATATAGGCATTTGCTTAGTTTCCCTTTCTGTCATCAGGACTGCGCTTACCGTCTCTTTCGCTGCTGCTAGATAAACGATAAGTTCTTCCTTTTCCATTGGTGCGACTAACATGGGGTGCTCAGCAATGAGTTGTTTCATTTTTTTGAACGCTTTTTCAGCTTTCGCGGTCCAATGAAAGTCTCTTTTCTTTGTGCACTTTTTTAAAGTTTTGAAGAATGGTAACGATTTCTCTGCTGATTTGGCTAAGAACCTATTCAGACTTGCTAGCTTTCCGTTTAACTTTTGCACATCTTTTAAACATTTTGGGGATGGAAGACTTAGGACAGCATCTACCTTATCCGGACATACTTTCAACCATCTGGTGCTAACTTTGTATCCTAAAAACATTCCTTCCTCTATCCTAAAGGTGCACTTTTTAGGATTTAGTTTCATATTAATTTCCCGAAAGGTTTTGAACGTTTCTTCAATGTCTCTGACTATTTCCTCCTCCGTGCGGCTTTTGATAACAAGGTCATCTACATATACCTCGAGATTTCTGCCGATCTGCTTATGGAATGCCTTGTCCACTAGGCGCTGGTAGGTAGCTCTAGAATTCCTCAGTCCAAAGGGCATTTTTGTGTAGCAGAATATTCCTTGACTTGTGATGAAAGTTGTTTTCTCTTAATCCTCTTTTGCCATTTGTATTTGGTGATAGCCTTTGTATGTGTCCATGAAGCATTTAAAAGGGAATCCGCATAGGGATTCCACTTTCCAGTCTATTTCTGGTAACGGGTAACCATCTTTTGGGCATGCCTTGTTTAAGTCTTTAAAGTCAACGCACATCCTCCAGCTATCATCATGCTTTTTCACCATCACTGGGTTAGACAACTAGTCGTGATAGTGTACCTCCTTTATAATTCTTGCTTCCACAAGTTTTCCTACTTCATGTATTGCCTGGTTTCTTTCAGCTGCTTGCCCCCTTTTCTTTTGTCTAATCGAAGAGCATCCTTTCCGTACGTTTCAACGATGTTCCGCGATATGCCTTGGGACACCCGTCATGTCTGCAGGCTTCTAGGCAAAAACAACCAAGTTCTGCTAGAGCAGGTCACACAGCTTGCTGCGACCCTCTTCTGTGAGCGTAGAGCCAATCATTATTGTTTGCTCCAGATGTTCTGGGTTTATTGCACCTTGAACCTTTCCTATACTATTCGCTTGACAGCCGGAAGGTTCCCTTCTGGTTCGTAGACCAAAGCACATTCCAGCGGAACCAATTTACTGCTCTTTAGGGTAATTACCCCTTCTTCCACTAGCAGTTTCAATATTCCATGGGCCGTTGATAGAACGGCCTATAATTTTCTAACCCTTGGTCTTTCAATAATTCCATTGTACGGAGATGGTGACCTTACGACCACAAAATTCATCCAGGCTGAAGTAGAATGGTCTTCGTCTCTAATTTTTACCAATAGCTATATTTGCCCTATTGGCCATATTATCTTACCACTAAACCCAATCAAGGGTGTGGTAGCTGGCATTAATTAGTTTTGATTTCCGGACGAAGACAACTGACACAATGTTCATATAATATTTCTCAGGCTGACCCACCATCCACATACATGCGGTGTATGCAATGGCCCCTATCTCTAATTCAATTATCATTGGTCCCTCTTTTCCCTCATCTTCGCCTAAAGGTGGGAAAGAGATATATGGATTAGGAGAAAAACTTTATGTAATTTTTTGCCTAATAATTCTCTCCTAGGGTTGAACCATTAGTATGGCTAACGCTTTGTCTTTCCCGGAGGTTTCTCATTTCTTTGCTACCTTAGGCTGCTCCTTTCCGCTATTTTGTTTGAGCTCTTTTACTAGATGCAACAATTTTCCTGCCTTAATCATTTCTTCAATTTGTTTTTTCAAGTGCATGCACTCGTCTGTGCTATGTCCTACTTCCCTATAAAATTCGCAAAATTTAGCATGGTTCCGCTTCTCAACAGGGGTTGTCATTGGTGGCGGAGCTTTGAACTTTCCTTTCTCCAGAGCAAAAATTTATTTGGGGGTTTTTGTGAGGAGCGTGAACCGATCTTGCTTTCTTTCCGACCTTTGCTGTTTCCGGAAACCCCCCCCCCCCCCCTTCTTGAAATTTTGCTTCTGGTTTCCTTCTTGCTGTTTCCATGATGGAAATGATTTTTTCCTCTCATGATTCGAGGCTACCACCTCCCCCCTGAGGAAAGATGTGGTTACTCTCATCATTTCATCAACCGTTTTTGGGATTTTATCATGGAGACGCTTGATGAGTTCAGGGTTTGTGATACCATGCACGAATCCAGAGATTCTCATGCATTATGGTGCTCCCTTGACGTCCCTGCTTTCTAATTTGTACCTTTTTACGAAATCTTCCGTGGACTCTCCATCCAGTTGTTTGATGTTATGTATTTCTAGAGGATCTTTGATGCATTTCTTTTGCTGGAGGTAGTTTTCCAGGAATGCGTTCTTCAAGTCATCATAACTGTCTATTGATTCAGGTGGAAGGTCGTCGAACCATACTCTCGCGTTTCCTGTCAGCGTGGAGTTAAACATGTGACACCAGGTTGGCATAGCCCATCGTTCTTTTTTTGCAGCCGCTTGGAAGATTTTTAAGTGATCCTCCAGATCTTCGCTTCCGTCATATGTTTTAATATGGCTGGGCATTCTTGTTTTTAGGAAATCAAATTAGCGGATCCGAGGTGTAAAAGGATCTTTTTCTTCGCATACCCATGGTTGGGATAAGTCATCCTCTTCCCTACTTAACTTCTTCCTTCTCGATCTTGATTTCCAATGTCTGCCTCCACTATCCTCACTTTTTGAGAGTACGTCCGTGTTCCTTGAATAAGAGTGTCGGTTGTAGCTGTCTAAACGTGCGGACACGCTCTTTCCTCTGCCACCCAGCCTTTTGAACATGCCTCCTTCCTTTCCTTTCTACGTTTTCCTTGGTGATCTTGACCGATCGCGCTTTATCCTTGAGAAAACACTTGGGCCAGGTCTAGGGCTGCGGGAGCGCCTAGATCTGTGCCTTTTTTCGTATTCCTTGGTACTCATTGTCCTTGATTCGGAATACCGTGATGTTCCAGAGCACCCTTCGAAGTTAAGTCGAGCATTCACTTCTTTTAGCTTTTCGTTTCTTTCTTTCTCTTTATTAAACTTCTCAGTTATGATTGGTAGCAACTAATCATAGTTTTTGTCGCAATACTCCCGGAGGGTTGCGTCTGACGCAGGCCTGCCTCGGTCTTGCGGTGTTGGCTCTTTTCCTTTCCCCACCGTATTCCGAACGGCTGACGTGGGCTGGCTGGGGGCGGAATGTTCATGATTGCTCATGGTGAGTATTTTTGTAGAACGCAGTTGTATCCTGGTCCCACGGATGACGCCAACTTGTTAGTACAAAATATGTTACGGGTTGATAAAATGGATTTGGGTGATTATTTGGTAGGCCCAATGGGAGAGATCTTGTACTAAATCAAGTGAATAAATGAGTTCCTGCATAATCAAAGGTAAACCGTTAGTCTTTCCGTGGGGACGGACCCCACAATTGGACTCCGGCGTGAGAGTAAGTACACATATTTGTCAGAGAAATGTCAAAGTGTGCGTGTGAAACATGATTGGAGAATTGTATCTTTTGGGGTGTGAGAGTACCTCCTTTTTATAGGTGAGCCAAATACTAGGTTTTTCGATTATTTCGCTTGGGTTTGTTGGGCCGAAGTGGGACCCTTGTCAGGCAAGGATCCGCTTGTAATCGTGTCTTGCGGATATGGGTTTAACTAGCGGACTTCCGCTGTCCTGCGGAAGTGTCCTCCGGAAACCCCTTATCCGTATTTGTCACTTTCGGACCGTTTCCAGTTTGTCCTAGGCTTACTTTGGTCCATCGTGTTTGTTAGTTATCTTATTGGGCTTGGGCCCATATGTGATTTATGTAAACCAGGCCCGGAAGCCCATTTTACATGTGAGGTTTATGCAGTCCAGGCCCAAAGGCCTGCTATACGTAATATACGTCATCATATATTGTTTCATAAAGGGAAAAACGAGCATAGGTATAGAACTCGATAAAAGTATGATTTTATAAACCATTATGTTCAATCATGAGGTGGAAAAACAAACGGTTAACATCGGTCTTGATGACATTAATATTGCATTTTGTTAAAATTACTCAAAGATGGTATAACGGTAAAATGATTTGTGATTATCACTCTAAAATGTGTGAGGTTTCAAGTTCGATTTTTGCTAGGTGCAAACAATCTTGAAATGGTCACACCGACCTTTTGAAAAGAAAGGACTTTACATGGTTTGAGTCTGTGTGACGGTAGGTTCAAATCTCGTAGATATGTCGGCCAAAAAATCAAAAACCATGGTTAAAAAGATTATATATGGCATTGTGTTACACTTTTATTAGGTGAAAAAAAGAGTGATATGTGTGATGTCTTAGCGATGCAAAGTGGGTTAAACATTAGACAGATCATAGTTGTAACTTGTTTATGTAATAGTCACTTCAACAACATTTTATTTAGATTTCCAATACAAAAGTTATGAAAAAATCTTTCCTATCAAGTCGTTAAAACATTATTTTTCCACTATAATTATTAAGTAATATCTATATTAACATATTATTATCTACACATCGATATTTAATATTTACTCATAATTTAACAAATTCCTTATTACTAATTCAAGGAAAAGACCCTATCTAAGTAAAACAAAAAAAGGACACACCATTTTTGTGAATATGCTGTTTACATGACTAAAATGAATTGTTCCTTTATTAAGGGAGTCTTGAATTCCATTTAATTCAATCATATCATCTCCTTCGCATTTACATTTTGCAACTCCAAACCACCACTTGATCACAATGGACCAAACTCAAGAACAAATCAAATTCTTGGGAGCATTAGGCATTTTCGATCGATCTTTCAAAATAGTATTCATCTTTAAGAAACTTTTCGCTGAAATAACGTTCATTCTAGTGTTCTCCCTTGCGCTCGTTTTCATATTAATTTTGAATGTTAATTACGAACTCTACGTTTTTTGTTTGTCGATCAAAGTTTTATTCATGAAGTTTAGTGTTTACTATACTTTGTAGAGTTTGTACTATACTAAAATATCTTTTAGTTATAACATGTTTGAAAAACCTTCACTAGTTTTCTATACAAAAAGAAAATAGAAAAAAAACCTAAGTGTTGAAGAGATTTGGATTTTGAATTCATCTTAGACAAGGACACTTTTATGAATTGAAATACTACAAATAGAAAGCTGTAGGAGTTTTTTGGAAACTAAACAATACACACTAAAATGGTTTATAGATCGAGACGGGATATAAATTTAAGATGAATTTGCTAGACTTATTTGATTTTTTTTAAATGATTTCCGATCTTTTTTATAAAGATATTCATAACAATGACAATCACAAATATTATGTTTATTAGCCAAACTGTTGATATTCTTAACTCCATATTGTGTAGAATCTCATTATATAAAAAAGAAAGTCTTCTAGCAAGGTTAAACTTTTTAGAAATGCCTGTTAATCTAAGATTAATATGGACTTTAGGAAAACCTAATTATTTTTAACATTGATTATAAATGCTGAAGGTTTGTAAGCTTTTATTTCAAGGTTTTTTCTTATTATTTCCATTAGTGGTGATCACCTTTGAGAATGGGTTTTACGTAATTGCCCTAAACGCGATTTTGTTATTAAAGCAATATATAAAATTCACGCGTGTTGATTCTAAGGTTGAATTTAGCTGCGTGATTTTTTGGCATGTTAAAAAAAATAACATCAAACTAGTACGTTATAGTAATATTTATGGTATCTTCTAAATCTAGACGGTGGAGAATACATACGTACACCACACGTTTCTACACAATATAAGTACATGCATGCATGGTCTCTTCATCTCTTGTAATTGCTTTCAAGTTATCGATCGACCCTTGATCATAAAACTATTCATGTTCTTCGCTAACAAGTTCTGCGTTTTTTTCTTCTTCTTCTTATAATTGATCATGAAAGGTTCAATCAGAGCTCGCGTATCAGGTACGTAATATGAAAAATATCGTGTATAATCATCAACATCATGCATGCTTACTATTTTAGTTAAATATTAATGCGAGTGAACAATACTATGCTAAACTATACCCGTGGTAAACTATACTATGCTTGTCCAAAATCAAAGGTGAACAATCACATGTTTTTTATTTGTGTAATATACAAATAATCTGGTTAGTTGTTAAAAATTGATTTCTTTACTCTTTAACAACTTCGAGAAAATTACTTTGGATGTGATTTTTTTTATGGAAAGAGGATCGAGTCCGTCTACTGATGAGTTCTCTTGGAGCTTCATCGACTCCAAGTTATTCTGCAGGACCTTGAACGACTCCAAGCTATTCTCTAGGACATTCAACACCTCAAAGCTATTCTCCGTGACCTTCAACACCTCAAAGCTATTCTCCGGGACCTTTAAGAAATGCAAGTGCTCAAACTGCAAGCACTTGCGCTTGTAGACCACGGTCACTCAAGGGCAACAGTTTAATATGTATATGCATCCGGAACAACACATAGTTAATTCAGCTGCACTACTTCACGAAGTTTACAATGACATGGGAAAACTTGATTTGGAGTAGTTTGTCATTTGGAATGTAATTCGTATGCTTCCTTGTTTAAACTTTTATGACTTTTCTACTGTAATTCGTATGTTTTATGGTTTAAACTTTTATCGACTTTTGTAATGTAATTCGTATGTTTTATTGTTTAAACTTTTATCGACTTTTGTAATGCAATTCCTATGTTTATTCTAAGTCGCGTATGATTATCGGTCTAATATTTTAGATATGCTTAAGTGTTTGTTTGTAAGTCTCGTATGTTTTTAAGTTTCGCTTGTGTTCTTACATGTGGTATGTATAATATTTTAGCTAAATAAAACGTGGTTCTTAAACTGAATCGTACCAAACCGAATAAAGAATCCGGACCAAGATACGAAATGATTTTTTATTAATTTCAATTTAATTATTTATTTATAAAATATATAATTACTAATAATAATTTTATATTTTATATTTTATAATATATGCAATTACTATAAATAAAATCACAAAAACATACCCGGGCGACATGTCGCCGGGGATTACTTGAGCGGGAACAGATCCCGCCAAGTTTTCGTTGCCTTTTTTTGAGTCAACGTAATTCAACAAGAAAACAAAATTATCCCCGGTGACATGTCGTCGGGGATATTACAGGCCACGTCACCCTTTCAATATAGTTAACTAATGACTTTGGTTAAAAAAAGTCAACGAAGTCAACAGAGATTCCCCGGCGACATGTCGCCGGGGATAATGTAAGCAAAATCTCAAATGGCTAATGACTTTGCTTAAACTCGGTCAAGACTGGTCAACACTATCCCGGGTGACATGTCGCTCGTGATAGCTAAGCGGGAAATTTTACCGCCTATTTTTTTGGTAGACTTTTGGGTCAAACTTTAACCACACTATCCCAAGTGACATGGCGCCCGGGAAACTCTCTTCAAACTTTGACTAAAAAGTCTAGCAGAATTGGTGCCACGTATGACGTATTTTTTTCGTCTAGCGATGTTTTCCGGGCAACAATTGTTTCCCCCGGATAACATCGTCACCCGTTCTACTTTTTCTTGTAGTGTACAATATTAATATGTGCTTTTATAAGAAAATATAGGCTATCTAAACAAGTTGAGTTTGAGACATAAGCAAAAGTTCAATTTTATATATGCATCACACGGGTATGAAATTATACAATACGTGACATGAGTAAAAGTTTAATTTTTTTCATAAAAAACAAGCCGATGCAACGCATTGTATGATTAAGTAGTAAGGATGTAAAATTAAGTTTAAAAGTGATTGTACGATGATTATTGCAATTCAAATTACACATGACCTCCTAAGACGTAACACTTAAATTGTACACCTCTTAGATAACATTAGTACAATTAATATGAAGTTGAAACCGTAAGAAATATAAAAAGAGTGTAACAATCAAATTTTTCCCACAGACTCAGCCCGGTGCAACGCACGGGTGTCACCAGCCTCATGTTGCTTATAACTTACAGACATATCTATTTAAACATATTGTTCATGTTTTATGTTGATTATTAAAAATTCTAATATAATAATTTTCATTTGTGACAAGTCATTTTGTGAAAGACTCTTTGTAAATATTTTGTGGATATAGCATTTTCAATGTTTATAATAAAATATTATTATCTACACATCGATATTTAATATGTACTCACGATTTAACAAATTCTTTATCACTATTTTTCAAAGATGTATTTTCTTAGAAAATAACACCTACACGACGACACATGAGTGATATAACCATAAGTAATTTTTTTATATATTAACTAACAAAGAGTGGGCCCGTAATGCTGATGTGGCACTCAAACCGGTAGTATTGCCTATTTTAGCAAGTCATAACAAGTTGCATCGGTAATCCTGATATATTTCAAAGTTCGTTACCTAACATTAATTTTTTTGGAATGTACGTTACCTATTCGTAGGCTTAAGTGTTTTGAATGGCTCAAGGCGCACTAAGGCGCAAAGGGCTTATGAAGCCTTGAGGCGAGGCGCAGATCAAGGCGCGAGTTTCATGAATGTGAGTCACATTAAATTGAAGTAAATTATAATAGTTTAGACGAAAATTTATAGATTAATGATGACTTAAATAAAATTAAAATAATTAATATATCTAAAAAATTATACACATAGTTTATGTAATATCTATATTAACATATTATTATCTACATATAGATATTTAATATTTACTCATAATTTAACAAATTCCTTATCACTATTTTTCAAAGATACTGTATTTTCTTAGAAGCAACCTTATTACTAATTCAAGGAAAAGACCCTATCTAAGTAAAACAAAAAAAGGACACTCACCATTTTTGTGAATATGCTGTTTACATGACTAAAATGAATTGTTCTTTTATTAAGGGAGTCTTGAATTCCATTTAATTCAATCATATCATCTCCTTCGCATTGTCATAAATAAGACAATGTTGGTTGAATTTGTTCATTGTCATAAGTGTCTTTTAAATCATTGTTGCTTGAATCACAAACCTTTGTTCCTTCCCAAACAGGAGGAAGCAAGGAATATGTAGTGGTAAACTTTATATGGATTCTTGTAATAGGTAAGCTGATCTATTTGAGTTTAATTGATCATACATTCGATAAAAGATTAATCTCAACTCTAATTTATGTATAAGGATCTAATTTCTGTTTTTCTAAACATCATGTATAGGATTTTCAATTGCCATAGCAGGAATTATGCTTATATTTTTAATGATATATTGCTGTAAAACAAAGAGGTTTCGTAAAGCTTCGAAAGCCTCAAATCGTCAAATAGAAATGTTCATTAGAAATTACAGAGATTTGGCACTGAAAAGATTCAAGTATTCAGAAATCAAGAAAATGACAAACTCGTTTTGCGAGAAACTGGGAAAAGGAGGGTACGGGAGTGTCTACAAAGGAAACTTGCCTGGCGGGCAACTAGTTGCAGTGAAGCTGTTGAGTGAAGCCACAGGGGATGGAAATGATTTTATTAACGAAGTCGCTAGCATCAGTAAAACTTTACATGTCAACATAGTGACACTCTTAGGTTTCTGCATTGAGGGAAAGAAAAGAGCTTTGATGTACGAGTTCATGCCAAATGGATCCCTGGATAAGTTTTTTCGCAGTGATAGCTTACCATTGGACTGGAATACTTTATTTTCAATTGCAAAAGGGATTGCACGAGGTCTAGAATACCTGCATCGAGGTTGTAACACAAGAATTGTGCACTTTGACATAAAGCCTCACAATGTTCTCTTGGATGAAGAGTTTGTCCCAAAAATATCTGATTTTGGACTGGCTAAGTTGTGCAACAGAAAAGAGGGTATTGTGTCTGTAACGGGTGCAAGAGGAACTCCCGGATATATGTCCCCAGAAGTATTTTTCAAGAGTTACGGAGGGGCATCTCACAAATCTGATGTTTATAGCTACGGGATGCTGGTTCTTGAAATGACAGGTGCACGTAAAAACAAGAATGATAACTTGACAAGCGCAAGTGAAGCATACTTTCCAGAGTGGATACACAGGCAAGTAGAAGCTGGAGACAGTCTAGGGCTTGATGGGGTGACAACGGAAGAGGAAGATGAATTAGCCAGGAAACTGGTGACTATAAGCCTGTGGTGCATCCAATCAGATCCATCAGACCGCCCATCTATAAGTAGACTTGTGGAGATGCTGGAAGGAAACTCTGAATCATTTCAAGTTCCACCTAACCGCTTTTGGTCATCATCTCCAGTGAGTCTAGCCCAAGGAAATTTTCCATCAACCACACAGAGTTTAAGCAGTGACAGGGTATCATCATCTCCAGTGAGTCTAGCCCAAGGAAATTTTCCATCAACCACACAGAGTTCCCTTGGAGTGCAACCTATAGTATGAGAAGGCTACTGTCAAATTATCAAATAACCAATTCAACTAAGATTAGCATCATTTTTATCAACAAGTGAGTCTACTTACTATGCTGTGTGTAAAATTTAATGAATTTATGTTATTTGGTTGCGAGTCTGAGGTAAAAAAAAAAAACACTATATAATCCTCAACTAGAAAATAATATCCAGCAAAGTATTGTAATTATATAACCCGATGCTACTTCTTTAGACATTGTTTCTGGTTATGTATGGATCTCCAATAACTTTCTACCAAAAGTTATTCATTCAGGTTATTACTGTCAACTTAGGCCCTTGGATCGCTCCTAACTACACCACTAGTCGAGAAAATCTGACATGTTTTGAGTTATTCTAGAGCTATCTGTGATTCCAAAGCTAAAGATCATAGATCCACTTTTGTCCAAGTTATAACAGGGGAAATTAACTTTCTAATGGTTGGATAAAACGAGTAGGTTTACCCGCGCTCCACTGCGGAACGGTTACCGAACGTTGTTTTGTCATGGTTAAGAACTTGATCTTCGGGAGTGATTTTGTAAGTATGTCTGCTTTCTTTCTGATATTCTCCACTTACGAATTCGACTTGTACGTCTACTCTTTCAACGCATTCTGTTATGAAGTGGTACTTTGTGTCAATGTGTTTGCTCCTTCCATGAAATACGGGATTCTTCATTAGTGCTATGGCGGATTTGTTATCTACTCTTATTGTGACTTTCTCTTCTTCAGAATGTGTAAGCTTGCTTAGTAGTCTCTTTAACCATAATGCTTGTGTTGCTGTTGCAGTTGCTACGATGAATTCTGATTCACATGATGATAGTGCTACAGTGGCTTGTTTTTGTGTACTCCAGCTGATTGGTGATTCATCATAGTAATCAAATACAAATACTGGTGCACCTGTTTGTTAAAACCCACACACAACAAAGCTGTCTACAAAACAGCTAATGAACAATATCCTACACTGCCAAAAAAAACTTGCCGTAGATTCTCGGTCCGGCATGAACTTTAACTTGAATTTTGCAACATGTTGCTATCCTATTATGCCAAGTAGTTGCATATCCAAGTTCTTTCCTTTGTCCTGATTTCCTATATTTTTTTATCAAGATATTCGTAACAATGACAAAGGAAGTCCACTTCTTTAATAAGTGGTAGTTGCATATACATAACTAACTAGAATATATTTTTTTATCAAGATATTCGTAACAATGACAAAGGAAGTCCACTTCTTTAATAAGTGGTAGTTGCATATACATAACTAACTAGAATCAGTTCAATTAAAACCACTTAGTTTTACTCTTTACATCTCAAAATCCCAACATCATATCAATAACCATGAAGTATGTAATCCAAAAGGTTTTCAAGTTCATACTTGAACAAGCCCACATTATGTATAAACCATTTACAATCTCCCCAATTAACAAAATGCTTGCGAAAATCACCATGACTTCAACCGTACAGCTCGTGATCAGCGTAGTTGTTCCTATGCATATCATCGTCCAATTCTTTCTGCAAATGGAAAAACTCCTAATCCAATTGTTCATGGACAAGTATGAAAGTCACTAGAAGATATGATTAGCATTTCACTACATAAGATTAACATTGATTAGTGCCAAACTAGTGAAACAATGATTAGTTTTAAGAACAAAAGAAGCAGGTAAACTTTCCAAATAAATAAAACTTCTTGAGTTGTTTAGATGGCGGATTAAAGTCTTTCTTTGGGTAAAAGTAAAACGCGTTAACGAATAAAGAATTGCTCATCTTTGATGCGAAGTTTTGTAGTCTCCCAAAATTACCAGAAAGATTGATAAAATCAGTTGTGATATTGAGATGCTCACAAGATAATGTTTGGCTAAAAACAACACATTGGAAATGATGGCACTAGTGAATACTAGTATTATTTACGTAGCTGTTATTGCTTAGTTGTAAAAAAAAAAATTGTTCATAATATTCATTTTGAATATTGATCACAAATTCACGTTTTTAGTTTTTCGATCATAGTTTTCTTCATGATGTTTATTGTTTAGTGTTTACTATACTTTGTAGTTTGTACTACACGATGATATTTTTAGTTAAAACAAAGGTCTCAAAAACCTTCAACTAGCTGAAGTACATTTCGGAACTAAACACCCCACACTAAATATTTCTATTTCTTATCATTAGAAAACAACAGTCAAGATTCTTAAAACATTGTAATTTTTTTATTTGGAATTAAAACTAAATAATACAAACTAAAAAGGTTTATAAATTGCTATAGGTGATAATCCTAAGATGAATATGTTGGACCTGTTTCAAATTTGAATAACGCAAAAGAAATTTTTCACTATTTGTTTGGGAAAATGTTTTCTTATTTACATTTATATGAAAAAATTTTATCAAAATTCTATAATAGTGGTAGTTGCAAATATACATAACTTACCTAGCCACAAAATTCCACTTAGTTTCACTCTTTTCATCTCAAAATTCCAGCATCATATTAATGACCATGAAGGATGTAATCCAAAGGGTTTTAAAGTTCATACTTGAACTAGCCCATATTTTGTCTAAATCACTTGTAACTATCTCCCCTGTTAACAAAATGCTTGCGAAAATCACCTTGACTTTAATCTTACCATTCGTGATCGGCATAGTTGTTCCTATGCATATCATCACCCGATTCTTTCAGCAAATGGATTCCCAATCCAAATGAACATAGACAAGTATGAAAGTCACTATAACATACACTTATCATATCACATCGTGATCCTCCTCTACATAACAATCTCCATGAATACCATCTCCTTCTTTTGTCTCCTCTCCAAATCCCTCATTTTCAACATAATCGCTTCCGCTTTATTGAACACGAGCAAAAGTGCGATCACTTACCTCAAAGCCATTAAATTCGTACCAATGGTCCAGCTCACTACCACCTTTATTTGTATGTCTTGGGTGTTATTTGCATACAACTTGCTCAGTTGGATCATGATGATCAAACTTGCCATGGTTACAATAAACACGATCCAGAATCATCGTGCTAGAGTCTACATTATCACCTTCTTGTTATCCACCTATTCAATACGGCCGAGAGAGAGTTCATCTAGGTGATTCAAGATATCCTCGATTTGCTCTTCATGACATTCTAAACTTGTTTTTCGAGAGCTTTCTCCCATCTCAAAGATTTGAGGTACGGCAGATGTAGATGAAAATGATTGATTACTGTAGGAGTCATCTTGAAACAACGAAAGAGTTTGTGAAGCTATTGGAACTACACCAAATGAGTTTGAAGAGCTAGAATAAGTTTTTCCTGGAGAGGTTAGGACATAATTCGGAGAAGCCGATATGTAGTTAGGAAAGTTTGAGGAATAGGCATCCTCAATGTTGGAAGTAGGAATGTTGGAGGAAGACATTATTCTGATAACAACCTAATGATAAATAACATAAGTTATTTATATAATAGTAGTATAATAGTTATGTATTTTTACATATTATTCCGAAAGATGTAGCGGCACGAAGAACTTTCTTAGATGGAAAAAGAAAAGTAGTTATAGGTAAGTTTTTGACCTTGTTCTATATAACCATGAGCTCTGATGGCAATCTGTAACACCCCCATTTTTACAATATAGCAGCGGAAGCTAATCTGGGGTATTACTTCATAGCACAATAGTCATAATCATAGAAAAACAAATCATAAAGAGATGTTTTTGGAAAAAAATTGTTATCATTCATTTATTATTCAGAGTTTTTACAAAAGAGAGGTCCTAAAATCTAGTAACAAAAGTTTGAATGATAACAGTTTATTCATCTTCCAGTCTGTTCCACTCCGTGCCATAAGTTGCTTAAGTACCTGAGATAACATGCTAAAAAGTCAACACAAAGGTTAAGTGAAATTCATAGGTTTGGTAAAATAGTTTTAAATATGCAAGTTATAGGGGTTACTTGAAAACACCCATAAAATTTTAAATAATTGCATGCATCTACAATTATCATAATGAAAACATCATTATTGCCCTAGAGGAAAGCTCGGATGACACCAAAAGTAAGGGCAGGGAACGGGGTCGGAGCCGGTGAAGTTTAAGATAACATGTTAAAAAGTCAACACAAAGGTTGAGTGAAATTCATAGGTTTGAGTAAATAGTTTGAATTGCAAGTGTAATAGTGGGTTACGTTATTATAAACCCTTAGTTTGTAATAATTGCATACATGTACAATTATCATAAAAAACATTATTATTGCCCTAAGCTCATGACACCAAAGCCTTGGGATAAATAATAATCACAAGTTGCCCAAGCAGGTGGTTTACTAAACACCCGCATAGTTATTCTAATGAAGTGCTATTGGTTACCGAAAGTATAGGTACACCAACGGGGAGTCCAGTCCCAAATAAATCTATTCATAACATTCGGGCTTACTCCAAGAGTAATTAACGATTCATGATAATGGGGTCTTAATTAGAAAAAATAGGGACTTAGGCAATAATGTATCTGGATAACATACTGAAAAATACTTGCATTCATAGTTTATAGCATGTATCCCCCTCGCGGGTTTGTAAAACTTTTAAAAGATTGAAATGCGAGGCTATGAACTCACCTTAATAGTATAGGGAAATCTGATTGTTGGCAAAAGTATATCAAGTGAAAATGCGTTCGTTTGGTAGTACGTTGTTATCTACCCGGGCATAGAGTTCAATATTTTTGAAAGTAAAATGGCTCTGATACGCAACCTGATGTAATATGTCAAGTCTTAGTTTGATTGTAACATCATTTTGAGTTGGTTATTTGTGAAATTATTGTATCAAACATGTTCGGGCTATCCTAATCCAGAGGCCGCGCATTATCGATTGAGGAGCCCGCACTCTAAATCGTAAACCAACAAACTCATCAAAACGAAAACCCAAGGGATACCCTCCACATGATATTCCCAAGTAATTTTATTTGAAATAAGATTTAAGTCTCTTCAAAAGCTAGTCGATGATAAATTACATAAAATGTATAACGTTATTATTTTATAATGCGTTGATCGTTAACTAATAATGATAAATGTATTGGGTTTTAAATAAAATTAAGTTTTATAATATTTTTATAATTTATATAAAAATATTATATTTTATATTTTTAAGAATATCAAATTGGCAGTATATACTCTTAGTTTAAATTTAATTACAAAACTAGGCATTTTAATATATAAAGTATATATTAAATAATCCTTTGACTTTATAACTTGTCAAAACATACCCTTGGAGTTATAACTTTTATAAAATGACATTTTCAGCCCTTGTACTTGTTATTTTCCAAAATTTACAATATATACCCCTTGCATGGTAAATATGTCACGATTTTAGTCCAAAAGCCATGCAAGCTTATTTTAAGATTCCAAATGATATTTTCAGGTTATAGCTTATTAATATAAGCTAAAATAAGAGGTTTTAACATAACGAAAGTTTAGAAAAAGAATTCGTTAAGCTATAAATCAAAACGGGTCATTTTAAGGTTTTAAAACGAAAATGCCTAGGTTTTTAAGCTTCAAGTTTTTAAGACTTAATAAAATGTTTATAGAAATGTTAGATAAGCTTATAAAAGTAGCTTATAACAACTTATGATAATTGCTTATAGATTAAAAGAAAACATATTATTAGGGTTTCAAGGGTTCGGTTTGGTTTAGAATTTTAAAATGCGTGGGTTTTAAGCTAAAAGCTTTTAACAATGGATTCAATATGATCATAACAGACTTAGAAGAGTTTAAAAACAGATAAGTAGCTTATAGAACCTGAATTGAGCTTATGGTTTTGAAAATGGGTCTAAATGGGGATTTTAGACTCGTATGCCTAGAATAACTTCCTTGGGTCTTCATTTCTTGCTTTCTTTGCTTATCTCCTGGTGTTGTGGACTCTCTTGCTCCTCTTGATCAGCCTTGGGACTCCATTGTTGTTTAAAAATGAGAATTGAAAGGTGTGAGTTGAAGTGAAAGGGTGCGTCCCTATTTATAGTATTCAAATATCTTGGAGGCCAAGTTAGGGACATGGATTAGTGTCAAGGCTAGTGAGGGCTAATTCACGGAAGCTATAAGGGTGTGTATGCAAGGCTAGAAGAGGTAGGTTTGCAAGGTGGTAATGTTGTGGGAGTTTGAGGTGGTCACGGCTTGGTATGGCCAACAAGGAGGCGATGAGGCCTCTTGGTGGCCAAGAGATAGAAAGAAGGATCTTGTAAGCTGCTTGTAGATGAAGTAGGCGAGTCATAAAGGTGTGTGGTTGCTTGGTTATGATTAAAATGGGTCAAAATTAAAGAAAATAGGGCGCGGGTTCATGTTTGGAACGGGTTAGGGTTTTTGGTTTTAATTTCATGTAAAATGGAGTAATAAAGAGGTAAAATAAAATGTAATGTTGTATATTGAGTGTTTATGACTTAGTTTGATTAATGATTTAAGTTTAAAATGGGTAAAAATGAAAGAAATGGGTCGCGAGTTCATTTTAGTAATGGGTTAGGGTTTAGGGTTTATATTTCGTGTACATAAGATTAGAAAGGAGGGAAATAAGGTTTAATTGTCGTGCATTGATATCTTTTAACTTGTACTTAAGAGTTTGTACGAAATTCCTTTAGAAAAACGAAGGTAAAATGACTATTTTGAGCATCGTGCTTCAATGACTTGTACATTATGCTTTAAAGGACTTGTACATTATTTTGGATGGAAAATATGTTCAAATATGATGTTATGATTCTTGTACACATGCCTTGTTTGCTTGTACATTGATTTTATATGTATACATTACATATAATTAGGGTTTAGGCATAAACGCTAACGGTTTATGTTCATTTGATAATAACGTCGTGAAAACTATGTTAAATAGATAACGTATATGATAAAATAGGTAATAGATCATTGACTTGACATGTTATGATGTTTGCTTGACATAAACGTGGATAGAGATGGTATAGGTAGGTTGTGTGAGCTCGTTTACTTTAGTTATGTAAACCATGTTACATAATGGAATAAAACAAAAAATTTCTCTGTAAAAAGGTGGTATATATTGCATCTAATATAATAGATGGATAGTACATTGCATCTAATTTAATAGATGGTTTATTTACATTAATGAAAATTACGGGTTGTTACAGTCCCCCATCCATACAGAAATCTCATCTCGAGATTTAGTTGGACTTGGAGGTGATGTTGGAAAAAAGGTGTGGATATTTGGCACGAATTTCATCTTCGCGTTCCCACGTAAATTCTTGTCCTCTTTTAGAGTTCCATCATACTTTTACAATAAGGATGCGATTTTGTCTTAGTTGCTTGATTTCTCGATCCATAATCTCTATGGGTTCTTCCACAAAGTTGAGGTTATCGTCGAGTTAAAGTTCTTTCATCGGGATGACGAGAGATTCGTCAGATAAGCATATCTTTAGATTAGAAACATGGATGGTATCATGAACGTTTTTGAGTTCTTCGGGAAGTTCAAGTTTATATGCCATTGGACCATTTCTCTTAAGAATTTTGAATAGTCCAATGTACCGGGGATTAAGCTTTCCTTGTTTTCCAAAACGAATGACACCTTTACGAGGTGACACTTTTAACATAACACGATCTCCAACTTGGAATTATAAAGGTTTTCGCTTGACGTTGGCGTAACTTCTTTGCCGATCTCTTGCAGCTTGCAAGCGTTGTTGAATTTGCATTATCTTCTCAGTGGTTTCATGAACTATTACTGGTCCCGTAAGTTGAACATCTCCAACTTTGGCCCAGCAAACAGGTGATATGCACTTTCGACCATAAAGTGCCTTGAATGGTGCTGCCTTAATACTGGCATGATAATTGTTATTGTAGGTGTTAGATATTAGAAAAAGACTCGGTCACCCCGTGTATTTTACTGTTTATTATAGCTTGTAGTTTAATAGTTAATCGTATGATTTTTAGTTTTGAACCGGTACTAATACCCTGTGTTTGTAAGAACTATATATACCTCTTCCAACTTTAGAAACCAACTGTATATACCTGTGTTTGGAAGAGGTAGCTAGTCATTATTCATTTCCATTTTACACATAGAGCTTTCTCTCTCTAGAAAATATCTCTCCATGTGTTTCTCTCTCTAGAAACTAGCCAAATCCAAGAATCATCATCTGGGATGTGAAATATGATATCCAACAATTGGTATCAGAGCTATGTGGTGATTTCAGGAGCTTTTGTGCGTTCTAATCTTGATTACATCGTGTTCTTTAGTTACTTTTTGGATTTTTGGTTCGAAAATCAAAACTCAGATTTGATGTGTTTATTGTTATGTTTTTAAGCAAGATCTAGGCATAAAGTAACTAGTTGTGCAAGAAAAATCAAGGTTCAATGTCAAAAAGGGTGTGTTTTTGGTGATTTTGTTGGAAAAATACGTGTTTTGCTCGAAGTTAACCTTCTGTTTGAAGGAAGCGGAATATGCAGGTTTGAACATAGACCTTAGAGAAATATGGAAAGATACTACTACCATTGGTGCAAATTCTCTTACAATAACATTTATCATCCAGGAAAAGGCAGTCACCTTTCAGAAGTCCACTTTATGGACGAAAGAGCAGATCACCTGTTTGCTTGGGGCCGAAGTTGAAGATGTTCAACTCACTGGACCAAAATAGTTCAAGAAACCCAAGAACAGATAATACAAATTCGACAAGACAGCTTGCAAGCTGCAAGAGATCGCCAAAGAAGTTACGCCAACGTCAGACGAAAACCTTTAGAATTCCAAGTTGGAGATCGTGTTATGTTAAAAGTATCACCTCGTAAAGGTGTCATTCGTTTCGAAAAATAAGGAAAGCTTAATCTATGATACAATGGAACATTCCAATCTTACCTTAAACAAATTGGTCCAGTGGCATATAAAACTTGAGCTTCCGAAGAACTCCGAGAATGTACATGATACCTTCCACCGTTTCTAATTATGAAGAAATTCTTTATCTTACATTCCCAATGGAAAGAACTTCGACTAATGTCAATGAACCTCAAACTTTATGGAAGGAGCCTCCCATAGAGGATATAGATTCGAGACATCAAAGCGAACAAGACAATATCGCATCCCTATTGTCAAAGTAAGATGGAACTCTAAAAGAGGACCGAAATTCATGTGGGAACGCGAAGACAAAATTCATGCTAAATATCCACACCTGTTTTCCAACATCTCCTCCAAGTCCCAATTAAAAATATCGGGACGAGATTCTGTAAGGATGGGGGATTGTAACAAACCCGTAATTTTCATTAATTAAATAACCATCTATTAAATTAGATGGCAATTTACTATCCATACATTAAATTAGATGCAATAAAATATCACCTATTTACGGGGAAATTTTTTGCTTTATTTCCCATTATAGCGAGTAACGGAGTGGTTTAACATAACTAAATAAACGAGCCACGCAACATACCTAACCATCTCTGTCTATGTATATATCCAACAAACATCATAACATGTCAAGTTAATATCTATTACATATTTTATCCATTACGTTATTCTATTTAACATAGGTTTTGCACGATGCTTATATCAAATGAACATAAACGGCTAACATATAATACCTAAACTCTAATTATATTTAATGTATACATATAAAATGAATGTACAAAGCAAACAAAGCAATGCGTACATAATCATCACATCATATTTGGATATCTACCTTCCTCCAAAAGTAATGACAAGTCAAACGAAAGCACAATGAAATAAATTCCATAAAGCATGACATTACCAAAATAGTCAGTTTTTTCAACCGGTTGGTTCTAGATTTTCATACCACCTCTTTAACAACTCAATGTAGCAACTTCTAAACCAAAAACCAAAACCTTAACACATCATAAACTAAAACCCTAATTTAAAACCCTAAACCCTAAATGAAATCCTAAAACCCTAATTTCACTTTAAACCTAAAACTAAACCCTAAACCTTAAAACTAAGCCCTAAACCTTAATCATAAACCCTAAACCATAATCCTAACACTAATCTTAAACCCTAAAATATCTTAAACCCTAAACCTAACTCGAATTTAAACCCAAAATCCTAAGCTGAAACCCTAAACCGACCCGGGACCATTTTTCTTTCATTTTGACCCATTTTTAAACTAAGCTAGCATCCTACCACCTCTCAAGCATCACCATGACGTCACCAAGCATCTTACAAGCACCTCTATCACCACCCTTAAGCACTAAGTCTTGCTTTGTTACCTCCTTGTCACTTGTGGTTAGTCGTGACCCTCTAAGACCCCTCAACCTTCCACCTTGCTAAGCTACACCTCCATAGCCCTAAATACTCACCCTAGGCCATCCTTAGTCATCTATCTATAGCCCTTAACCCTTATCCACCAATAAAACTGGGGCACCAAGGGTTTTGAACCCTATAAAAAGCCGAAACATACACACTCTTCAATCACACCTCAAATTTCATCATACACTCAAATGGAGTTCTAACTCAGACCAAGAAGGATCAAGTGAAGTCCCTAAGCTTATAATAGAAGCCAAGAATCAAGAGGAAGGAACCCTTGAAGTCGTTACTAGGCGTACGAACTGGAAAACCCCATTTCGACCCATTTCTAGCTCAAGTAAGCTTAGTTCTTGTTCAATAAGCTTATAATCTGTATTAGAATGTTCATAATACTCTTAAGATCATATATGAACTCTTGTTAAATCCTTGAATCCTCAAACCCATGCGTTTTTGATTAAAACCCTAAAAACAACCCATTTTGATTTTCTAGCTAACGAATCCTTTTTCTAAACTTTTGTTACGTTAGAACATCTTATTTTAGCTTATTCCAATAACCTATAACCTGCAAATATCATTTGGAACCCTAAAATAAGCTTGCATGGCTTTTTGGACTTGATTTACGTATTTTCCATGCAAGGGGTATATATCATAAATTTTGGAAAATAACAAGTACAAGGGCTGAAAATGTCATTTTATTAAAGTTATAACTATAAGGACTTATTTTTCCAAGTTCTAAACGTAAAGGATTATTTTATATAAACTTTATATATATAAAGGACTAAAACCGTAAAAGTTACAAATCGAAGGTATTTATTGCCAATTTTGCAAACTTGAAAATATAAAATATAATATTTTTATATAAATTATAAAAATATTATAAAACTCAATTTTATTTAAAACCCGATACATTTATCGTTAGTAATTAACGATCGACGCATTTTAAAATAATTACGTTATACATTTTACGTAATTTATCATCGACTAGCTTTAAAATAAACTTAAAATCTTATCGTATCACATTACTAGGAAATTTCATGTGAGGAGATCCCATTTGGGTATTCGTTTTGACGAGTTTGTTGGGTTTACGATTTAAAGTGCGCTGGCTCCTCAAACGATACTGCGTGGCCTCTGGATTATGATAGCCCGAACAGTGATACAATAATTTCACAAATATCCAATTAAAAATGATATTACAATTAAACTAAGACTTGACATATTACCTCAGGTTGTGTATCGAAGCCATTATAGAAGCCGTTTTACTATTCAAAATACCTGAACTCCCCACGCTGGGTAAGATAACATCAAACACAGCAAGGACGCTTTTCACTTGAAATACTTTTTGCCAACAATCAGATTTCACCATGTACTGATAAGGTGAAGTTCCCCCCCCCATTTTAAGCCCTATCCGCATTTCAATCTTTTAAAATGTTTTACCAATCCGCGAGCGAGATACAAGCTATATACTAAGAATCAAGTAAATTTTCAGTATGCTATCCAAATACATTATTCCTAAGTTCGTACCTTGCCATTAAACCCCATTAGCAGGAACCGTTAATCTACTCTTTGGAGTAAGCGCGAAGTGGTAATAGATCTCTTTGGGACTTTTAGGACCTCCACGTTGGTGTACCACTACTTTCGGTAACCAATAACACTCATATAGAATAACAATACGGTGGTTTGGAGCAAACCAGCCAGTTGGAGCAAACTTGTGATTATTTATCCCAAGGCTTCAGTGTTATGAGCTTAGGGCAATAATAATGTTTTCCATGATGATTGTACATGCATGCAATTATTACAAACTATGGGTGTATAACAACGTAACCTACTATCAAACTTTCAATTCAAACTGTTTACTTAAACATATGAATTTCACTCAACCTTTGTGTTGACTTTTTAGCATGTTATCTCAGGTACTTGAGCAACTTCTGGCATGGAGTGACACGGACTTGAAGATGGTTAAACTGTTATCATTCAAACTTTTGTTACTAGATTTTGGGACCTCTCTTTTGTAAAAACTCTGATGAATAAATGAATGATAACAAAATTTTCCAAAAAACGTTTCTTTACGATTCGTTTTCTATGATTATGAATATTGTGCTATGAAGTAATACCCTATATTAGCTTTCGCTGCTATATTGTAAAAATGGGGGTGTTACACCGACACATACGTAGGATATTTGACTCGGACCGGGCTGGGGATTTACTTGGGATTAAACCCGCAACATATACAATATTAGATTAACTAGACGAGCCCGATTCTCGATTATAGCCTATTACAACGTTTATAAAATAAAGACAATGTTTCCATATACTGTAGCTGAGCTTTCTCGTTCGACTCAATATTTTAAAGCTAACACACATGCAACATGTTATTGTGCTCGTTATCAAGCACGACCAACAAAAAACTACCTTATAGGGGTTAAGCGGATCTTTCGGTACCTTAAGTATACCATTCACATAGGACTTTGGTATCCAAAGGATACCGGTTTTGATCTAACTGCTTTTTCATATTCGAATCATATGGGTTGTCTTGTTAGAAGAAAGAGTACTTCTGGTGGCATACAATTTCTAGGTGGTAATAAGCTCATTAGCTGGTCATCCAAGAAGCATGACTGTACTTCAATGTCTATAGCAGAAGCCGAGTATGTGTCTATATCTGCGTATTGTGCTCAAGTTCTATGGATGCGAACTCAGCTCACAGATTATGGTTTTCACTTTGATAAAATACCTATGTATTGTGATTCAAAGGTAGCCATAGCCATCTTGTGTAATCTAGTCTAGCATTCTCATACCAAACACATTGCGGTCAGATATCACTTCATAAAGGAACATGTCGAAAATGGTATTGTTGAATTATTCTTTGTCGGAACTGAATATCAATTAGCTGACTTATTTACTAAAGCTCTTTCGGAAGAAAGATTTAAGTATCTAGTCAGATGAATTGGTATGAGATGTTTGACTTCAGCAGAAATGGAGGCTTTGGCAAATGAATCTGCTTGATATCTATCAAACATCGAACTTGTATATAATTATTAAAAAAGAAAATACAAAATTATAAAACCAAGAAAAAGGAAATACAAAAATATAAAACCTAGAAAAACAAAATATGAAATCAAAAAATTTCAAAAATACGAAGAGAGAATCTTCTCGACATGTCTCTTAGAATCGATAACATTTACGTGCCAAGAAATATCGATTAACATTGACACGGGTGTGTAAATGAAGTTCGAGCAAGAGTTTAAATGTTTTCAAAACATGTCATTTCTAAAATTTCTATGGCTTACAGTTACTTCAGACTGTAACACGGACCCGAATGTCATAGAGAAGTGTACGCCTCAGTGCGCTTACTCTAAATACATAAGAGAAGTCTTCTATCATGTGGTTTTCAAAATTGTTGAACACAATTTTTCAAAAGAACTCTCAATTGCAATTGTACAACATTTTGTGGTATTCTTTATATAGTCTGTGGTATTTGCTAAAATTGTGTGTTCAACACTCCCTTCTTCATATGATTTTAAATTTGTGGTATTAATTTAACAATTATTATAATAATTTCATCAATGTCATATTTATGTGGATCAATTTTTGAGGGGGAGCTTTTGTAAAAACCAAAGCCTTTAATGTTTTTTGGGTACATATCATGAATGTCAATTTTATGTATCCAAAAACCTTCAGTGGAATCAACAGTAGTCAGTCAATGTGACTCACACACACCACTGCACACCAGGTATGTTTACATACTCTTGCGTTTATCCTCGGATAACGTCCACTGATGAAAGGTCTTACATACTAGTAATCATACTACGTGTGTAATACCCAAGGCATCTTCACTCGATAACTCAAACGTATTTGTGGTGTCTTATTAATTTTTAACATTAAATGTCAAATTTTAATTAAGTGATGACACACATATACTATTGAAGGGGGGGGTCTTCAGACAATGTTCCAATAATTCATGCAATTCTATAGTATTATTTTTTTCCTGGAAAATTTTCATGACTCATATTTTAATCAATTAGTATTTCAAATACTAAAGGATTTAATATTTAAAATAAGGGTAGAAAATGTTATTGCAATATGATATAGAATAATGTGATCTTAAAGACTCTAAGTGCACAACTTCGTACCCACATGTGCGAAACAATTTCGAATCTCGATGTACATGTGTAGGGGGATTATTTCAAAAGAATGAAACTCTAAAAGTGTTAAAACGTCTTTATCAAACACTTTGATTGCTTTTCAAGGTTTTATGGTTTGATCTCTATACCCAACAACCAATGACCTCACGACGTCGATGAAGTCATAAGGTGGTTAAGATTAGGTATAAGTCACATGATCTAACTAGAACAGGAGAGATCTACCCATGGACATTCCATAGTCAATATAGAAGTCCTTAAGTATGATTGGAGAAGAATAAGTATAAAGGAATAATATCGACTAAGGTTGAGCTAACACTGGAACAATCACAATAAGGTATTAGTGATGACGTCTTGGTAAGCATTGAAGGGGTTGAAGAATAAAAAAGAAATATAAGGATAAAGGGTGAAAACAAAGCAGCCCTCCAGACACTCTAGGCAGAAACTGGATCAATACATAATCTATCAGAATCACAAGATGATTGCTGATACTGAAGAAACATAGACCCATTGATGCAATGCAAAACACTTCTCAGCCATTCGACTTTCTCTCAAAAGAGACTTATCTCAATTGTCACAGAGATACATACGTTATCTATTGACATCTCACTCTGAGATTGTTGATATTGAATAGGTGGCAGTCAGCTCCAGCCTCCGAGTACTAAAACCAAAGTACACAAATCGAGTCTAGAGCCAGAAGAGATCAAATTATAAATCTAATTATGACACAATCCATGTAAATCACTTGTTGTTCATCAATAGGAAACAATTGATGTCAAAGAGTCCTACGCATTATCCTTGTGATCTTGCGAGAACATCTGAGTGATACTCTTCAGTATTCACAGTAACGATGGAAATCCTTCTAGAGTCAACATCAAACAGCTTTGCGGTAGGTGACTTGCGAGATTCTATATGAATCAAACTTGTAATAATAGGAAAGCAACATTGGTGAGATTCTAAATGAAGCAAACTTGTTCCAGTACATGAATTGTCGGTTGATGAACTTTGATAAAACTTGAAAACTCTCGATGTGTCACAAAAACACTTCACAAGTGATATGTTGATTGATTTTCAAATCAATTTTCTATTCAATCAATGAGATAGTAACTCACGGGTTCACTCATTCTATGTTATGTCTGCTTTGAGACGCTCTGGTTTGAGAACGGCTAGTACAATTATGAAACCCTGTCAAGGGGATTCTTCAGAATTCTACCTCATCACAGGCAGTATTTATACTGATAAACAGGGAACCGTGGTTATTGCAACCTTATTCAACGAAAGTAAACAAAGACTCTTTCGTTTGTTTATTGCTAACGTAAACCTGTAGGTTTTCCCGACGGTAGCAGTTGGTAGCCGGAGCCGAGTCAGATTCATTACCACATGCACACGTTTAAGCCTTTAAAGTCAAACATTCAACATCAAGACTGTTGACGTATACAAGAATGTTATCGGTCAGAAAGCTCAAGGACATGTCATAATACTCTTCCGCAGCTCTGATAATCAAGAATTTCCTTAAATATCATCAAAGATCTTCAAAGTCAATCAAGATAGGGGAGATTGTTAGCCTGATAAACAAGAGGAGATTGTGAGCTTTCAAGACAAGGATGGGCATGTTGGTCAAAAGCACAAGTTGATCAAGAAAAGTCAAATCAAGATGATTCAACACAAGGAAATGGCTCAAGATAAAGATCACTAAGCATGAAGGAACAAAGCCATTACATACAAAAAAAAGACGAAGACAAGACCAAAGAAGGCAAATCTCAAACGTCATATCTTCAAAATTGGGGAAGCTAAAGTCAAGCCAAGATAACCTCCATCAAGAACGTAAACATTGAGGTGATTAAAGAAGACCTCAACATTGGGGGGGATTGTTAGCCTTAATTATATTAAGTCAAACAAGAATGTTATCGGTCTTAGTAAATCATAGGAAGTCTTGTAATGTAATAGGCAAGTCGAGATTAACGGGCTTGGACTTTAAGCTAATATTGTCCATGTTTCGGGCTAAAGCCCAACAACAAACCAAGCCCGACCCATAAGCAAGCCCATACGCCAACTAGTGGCTCAAAGGTATAAAAGGACCCTCTCCACACATGGAGAGGGTGTTGGTTACTCATTTCATTCATTTTTAGTATGTGTAACTCACCAAACTCTCTCATCTTCTAATATAATATTCTTCGTTTTCCTTTCTTTTTTTCTCTTGTGGTTCGAAGCTTATACTAAGCTTATTAGGTTTGCTTATTTGCTTATTGGTTGCTTATTTATGTTGTGATATGGGTGAAAGTATTGGGATAACATTGATATTGAGAGAAAAGGGAAAGATGTATATGTGTAATAGAAAAGAGAAAACACATACATACACCCCTTGGTGAAATGTAAATAATGAATCCCTACCCCTCCATGGAAGTATGGAGGGGATATATATACAGCCCGAGACACGATCTACTTACTACACTTGTCATTTATAGTCCCTGTGTCTGGCTAATGTAAACTAATGTAATTCCGTATTAGTCAACATATTTTAAGGCTAACAAAACTAATTTGTCGTATACACTTCTTCTTCTTGAATACACAATCGGTAAAACAGTTTACAAACCTTTAAAATTTC
>BQNB010050966.1:0-41245 GCA_026074375.1 Tanacetum coccineum | reverse complement strand
GCCAAGAAGAGATCAAATTATAAATCTCATTAGGACACAATTTCAAAATACTCTTGCTAAACACCTTAAAGTTTACAAGTTGTAACAAAGAGTCCTACGCATTATCTTTGAGATCTTGCCAGAACATCCAAGTGATACTTAAGTATTCACGGTGAAGATGGAAATCCTGCTTGAACCAACATCAAACAAGCTCTTGGTAGGTGACTTGCAAGATTTGGTTGGTGACTTGCAAGATTCTATATGAATCAAGCTTGTGATAACTGGATATCAATTTTGGTCTAGTAAATGAATTGACGACTTAATCAGAAAGATAGTAAATATCTGATTCACTCTTACCGTGTTGTCTGCTTTGAGACGTTCCGGTAATGAGAACTAGCAAGCATGGTGAATCTAATACATCTGTGTTAGAAGATCCTACGCTTTGAGCTGGAAACCCTGTCAAGGAGATTCTTTGAATCTACCTGATCACAGGTATAGTATTTATATTATAAAATGGGAAACCGGAGGTTAATGCAACCGAACTCAAGATGAATGACAAAGCCATATTCATCTTTTATTGCTAACTGTCTCATTTCAGGTTTAGACGACAGTGTTGCAGCCTCATTCCAACGAAGTCGGATTCATAAACCACATGCTCATACTCATGCTTTCAAAGTCAATCGTTTAACATCAAGATCGTTGATTCTAAACTTCCCCACCATCAAAGAGCCTTAAAGTCAAATAAAGAATAGTCTATTTGGGAAGATTGTTAGACTTATAATCATATATGTCAAACAAGAATGTAACAAGTATGAGCATGTTGGTCAAGAGCACAAGTTGATCAAGGAAGTCAAATCAAGATGATTCAAGTCAAGGAGATGATGCAAGATAACGATCTCAAGAACTCAAAGTCAAAAGATAAAGGCTCAAGATCAAGATCACAAAGCATGAATGAATAAAGCCATTACAAACAAGACAAGACCAAAAACAAGGCAAAGCATAAACGTCAAAAGTCATATCTTCAACGTCAGGGGAGACAATGATAAAACAAAGCAAACTCCTACAAGAATGTCATCGGTGGTACAGAGGAGTTTGAAGAAAGAGACCTCAACATTGGGGGAGATTGTTAGCCTTTATTTTATTAAGTCAAACAAGAATGTTATCGGTCTTATAAAGTCAAACTAGGTCTTGTATTGTAATAGGCTAGTCGGGTTCAACGGGCTTGGATTGTAATCTAATATTGTCCGTGTTTCGGGCTCAAAGCCCAAGTTTAGCCAAGCCCGACCCAAGTAGAAAAGCCCACACGCCAACTAGATGGCTAGGGGTATAAAAGAAACCCTCTCCTCACATGGAGAGGGTGTTGGTTGCATTTGTTCACTTGTAATCCAGCAATTCTCTCTCTCAATCTAACATTCCAAGTTCTCTTCCTTTCTTTTCTTTCTTTCTTCATTTCTGGCTTATTTAAGACTTATTTGGGTTTGCTTATTATTATGCAAGGATAATATTGTAGGATAACAAAAAGGATTTACAAAAGGTACTATAGACCCTAACCTGTTTACAATAAGATACGGGGAGAACATAATACTTGTGCAAATTTATGTAGACAATATAATTTTTGGGTCCACAAACCCAAAACTATCCAAAAAGTTTGAAAAGTTAATGCATAGTAGATTTGAAATGTCCATGATGGGGGGAGATGAAATTCTTTTTAGGACTTCAGATTCACCAATCCCCACGAGGTATCTTTATCAACTAAGTGAAGTACGCTTTGGACATTCTTAAGAAGCATGGTATGGACAAATGTGATAGCATTGGTACACCAATGACCACTAAGCCTAAGCTTGATGCAGATTTGAGTGGAATACCCGTAGATCAAATGAAATACCATAGTATGATCGGGTCACTCATGTATTAACTTCTAGCAGACCAGATATATGCAAGCAACGTGTTTATTAGCACTCTATCAAGCATGACCTACAGAAAAGCACCGCAAGGAGGTTTAAAGAATCTTTTGGTACCTAAAGAAGACCATTCACATGGGACTCTGGTATCTGAAGGACTCTATTTTTGAACTAATTGCCTTTTTAGATGCTGATCACAGATGTTGTTTAGATACTTGTAAGAGTACATCTAGTGGGATACAATTCCTAGGTGACAAGTTAGTGAGTTGGTCGTCGAAGAAGCAAGACTGCACAGCTATGTCAACAGCCGAAGCCGAGTATGTATCTCTATCTGCCTGTTGCGCTCAAGTCCTTTGGATGTGAACACAACTGACAGATTATGGCTTCCACTTTGATAAAATACCCATGTACTTTGACTCAAAGGCAGCCACACCCATCTCGTGCAATCCGGTATAACGTTCTCGCAACAAACATATCAATGTCCGATATCACTTCATCAAAGAGCAATAGAAAATGGTATTGTAGAGTTGTACTTTGTCAGGATAGATTACCAGTTAGCGGATTTATTTACGAAAGCTCTTTTGAAAGAAAGGTTTGAGTACTTAGTCGGCCGACTCGGTATGAGATGTTTGACTCCAACAGAACTAGAGGTCATGGCAAACGAAACTGCTTGAATATCTATCAAACATCATCATTGTACATATTTTTGAAAAACAAAATACAAAAATATAAAACCAATAAATAGAAAATACAAAAATAGAAAATCTTCAAAAAGGAAAATACAAAATTGAAAAATTTCAAAAATACCAAAAAAGAATCTTCTCGACATGTCTCTTGGAATCGATAACATTTACGTATCTAGAAATGTTGATTAACATTGATACGAGTATGTAAATAAAGTTTGAGCAAGAGTTCAAATGCTTTAAAACATGTCATTTCTAAATTTCTTATGGATTACAGTTACTTCAAACTGTAACCCAGACCCAAATGTCATAGGGGAGTGTACGCTTTATTGTGCTTACTCTAAGAAAAGAAAAGAAATATTCTTACAGTGGTTTTCAAAATTGTTGAACACAATTTTCAAGTGTTTTAAATGTAAAATTCTTATAGTATCTTTCAATACTTGTGGTATCTTTCAAAATTGTGTGTTCAACACTCCTTACTCATGAAACTTTCAAAAGTCGAATCAATTTTTTATAAGTGGATCAATTTTTGAGGGGGAGTTAAAAAAAACAAAATCCTTTAATGTTTTTGGGCACATCTCATGAATGTCAACTTTTATGTATCCAAAACCATTCAGTGGAAAAGTTGTGTATGATGTAAAATTTTTCAATGTCAAATCACAATACACACTATGCACGGGGTATTCTCGAATACTCTTGTGTTACTCTTCGGAGTTCGTCCACTGATGAAAGGTCTTGCATACTAGTACTTGTACTACGTGTGTAATACCCGAGGCATCTTAACTCCATACGTCAACATATTTGTGGTGACTTATCATTTTCACAAATAGTGTCATATTTTCTATGTGATGACGCACATATATTGTTGAGGGGGATCAATTAGAAAAATGTTCCATAATATTCAGGCTTAAATATTTTTCTCCCTATGAAACGTTTTCATGTATCAAATTCTAATCAGTTGGTATGAAAATACTAAGAGATATATTATTGCCATAGAAGAGAAAATGTGATTAAAATGTGATCTATAAGATTCAAGAGTTTAAGTGCAATCAACTCTTTCCTCCATGTGCGAAACAATTTTGAATATCGATGCACATGTGTAAGGGGCATTTCAAAAGAAAGAAACTCTCAAAGTATTAAACGTTTTGATTTATTTCAAACACTTTGATTAATTTTTAATCGTTTTATGGTTTCGATCACTATACCCAACAATTAATTAACTCACGATGTCGATGAAGTCATAAGGTGGTTAATGTTAGGTATAAGTCCTATGATCCAACCAAAACCAGAGGGATCTACCCATGGACATTCCATAGTTAGATTAGAAGTCCTTAGGTATGATTTGGAGATGAATGAAAAAAGGGAATAATGTTGACTAAGACACGAGTTATCACTAAAACAATCACAACATGGTGATAGTAATGACGTCTTGGTAAACATCGAAGGGGTTGAAGAATAAAAAAGAAATGTAAGGATAAAGGGTGAAAAGAAAGAAGTCCTCCATACACAATTTAGGTAGAAACCGGGTCAATACATAATCTATCAGAATTATAAAGATGATGTCTGGTATTGAAGAAAGTCGTCATGGACCCAGTGATGCAATGCACAACCCTTCCCAGCCATTCAAGTTTTCTTAAAAGATACTTGTCTCATTTGTCACAGTGATGCACACGTTATCTATTGACACCTTAGTCTGAGATTGTTGATATTGAAAAGGTGGTAGTCAGATCCATCTTTCGATCATTAAAACCAAAGTGCACTTATCGAGTCTAGAGCCAAAAGAAGTCAAAATATAAACCTCATTAGGACACAACGTCAAATTACACTTGTTGGACATTAATAAGTTCACAAGTTGTAACAAAAATTCCTACGCATTATCCTTGAGATTTTTCTAGAACATTCAGAGTGATTTTCTTTATTATTTCATAATGACGAATGGAAAACCTTCTAGTGTCAACATCAAACAACACTACGATAGGTGACATGGGAGATCTTGTAAAAGTTCAACATGTGATAACTGGAAACCCAATGCGATCCAAGCTTATGATTTGATAGAAAACACCAAAGTCGTTGTTGCTTACTTCATAGTGTGCATCACTGATTCACCTATATTCTTCTATTATCCTTACTTGTATAGGAATCCGGATATAGGAAAAGCTGTGGAATATCAAAAAAATTTGTTAACGTCTCTTGACATGTCAGCTCTAGATAAACCACACTTACAGCTGGAAAACTTGTCAAGGAGATTTATTTATGAATCAAGTCCTGATGACGCAGGTACAATATTTATACTGTAAAACGGTCCCATGAAATCAGAGGTTAAAGTTACTGAAACTTAACGTGTGAACAAGACACTCGTCCATATCTGCTGCTATATTGTTAACCCTTATAAATGCAGGTACCAACGAAGGTATAACTACCTCATTCTAGCTCCGTCACATTCATAGCCACATGCTCATTCATCGATCGACAAAGATAAATACATGATGAAAGCTCAAGTACATGTTATAATCATCTTCAGCAACTTTGATTATTAAGAACTTCCTCAAAGTCATCAAGAACAAGTTACCAGATCATTAAAGTCAAACAAGGCATTGTCACTTTGGGAAAGATTGTTAGCCTTGATCAAATATAAGAGAGTGCAAGCTTTCAAGACATGTATGAGCATGCTGGTCGGCAAGAGATGATGCAAGAATTAAAGATCTCAGAACTCAAAGTCAAAAGATAAAGGCTCAAGATCAAAGATCACAAAGCATGAAGGAACAAAGTCTACCTTTACAAAGTTCAAGACAAAGAGACAAGACTAAAAAAGGAAAAGCTTTTAAATTCAAATCTTCACCAAGATCAAGAATGCCAAGTTATTAAATACCATTACATTGAAGGAGATTGTTAGCCTTAGAAATATTCAAATTCAAACAAGAATGTAACGGTCATATTTATTAGTGTCAGTCTACGTGATAGGAACTTTGTATTAGGATAGTCGGGTACACGGGCTTAGACTTTAATCTAATAATTTCCACGTTTAAGGACAAATTCCCAAAAATAAGCCAAGCCGGCCCATCATTGTTAAACCTAGGCGTCCCCTTATGGACAAGCCTATATAAACAACCCTCTTAGCATGTTAAGAGGGTGTTGGTCTTATTGTAATCTCACTTAACATTTTACAAGTTTCCTTCTACCTCTTCTTCTTTCTCTCTAGCTTATGGAATTTCTCATCTCTCTCTCTATATTTCTTCCATGGTTTCGTATTGATGTTATGATATGGGATAGTGGTTTGGGTTCCTAAAAATGAAGTCAATATGACTCTTTACAACGCCTTGTCGCGTAAAGAGTATGGGCGATGTGGAAACTAGAAGGGGGGTTGCATAGTTTTTACCTTTTAAAAATTAAAACATAGATTGTTTACTTATGTGAAATCAATAGAAATACATGTATGTATATGATAGCGATGTAATAAGTAAGTAAGTAAATTCAGAATATAAATAAGTAAAGATAGGAAAGATCAAACCAAAGACACGATGATTTATAGTGGTTCGGCTACAAAGCACCTCTTCGCCATACTCCAGTCCCTGAATACCCAACTCGAGAGTTTTCTTTACTATGTCAACAAGCTCCCTATAGGCGAAGAAAACCGTACACGTCGCTTACACTTTTTCTGGTACTAAGCTAAATATTGAGTTTTACTTCGAGATAGAACCAATCTAACATACTACACATTTTAAGGCCTAAAATACTAACCTATCATACACATATGATAACACAAGACAATTAGATGAAGGTGGATAAATATCACAAGTGTAATGACTCAACTAAACTAATAACACTTAAAGTTTGAAATCTTCTTTGTGTTCTTCACTAAAGAGTGGAATAATTAGATCACTTGTAATGGATTATATAACAAGTATAATGATCAAAGAATGTATGAGAGAAAATAAATATGCAAGAGAAAAGTTGGAAAAAGGTGAAGCAAATGAAAACATTTGGTTCCTATTTATAGGCAAATTTTGAAATTCAAAATCTGTCTCAAGCTGCCAGTTACACGGATCTGCCATAGTCTGGATCCGTCTTTGGTTATGGTAGATCCGTATGTAGCAGCTAGCTATTATTTTAGTGATTAACCCTAAATCTTTATAAAATATTCTTATGTACTTAAAAATCAGATTTATGTAATTCTTCTAGAAGAAAATATTTCTTAACATGAAAATGGAAAGATTTTCTAGATTTTGAAAGATTGTTTCCATTTATGGTTAATCCTATTTTGTCTTATTGATTAATATAACTAGTTTTTAATTAATCATGTGTTTACTTGAAATCATTTAATTAGTAATAGATTATGCACATGATTAATTTTATATGCAAGAAAAAATATTTTTCTTTGATCATTAACTACGCTTTATAATGCCATATTTATACCTTAAGTGATTTATCGTCGGCAAGTAAACTTACGACTAAATAACTTGTCTACGTAAACTATTACGTAGTATGACATTATATTTGTTATTATCAAAACTCAAAGATCATTAAATATAAATATCATTTATGTGAATATTTGTATTAACAATCTATCCTTTTTTGATGATGACAAAATATAAACGCACAGTGATTAAAAGTGTACTAAAATAAGTATTTAGTAGTTGAGTTTACATATCTTCTCTCCCTTTTTCTCAAAGCAAAAAGTGTTGTGAAGGCGCGGTTCCAAAACGTATTTGACACATGCAAAGTAACGACATGACAAATGCAAAGTAAAAAATAAGACGTTTTGCAAGTGCCCTTCCTTGGTGTATGCTCCCCCTTGTTCTGGGCACCAAAGAATTGAGCTATGGAGGCGTGCTACAAACCAAAGTTAGTAGATACGCAAATATATATATACTAAATAATATATATATATATATACATATATATATATATATATACATATATATATATATATACATATATATATATTACATTATATATAACATGAGGCATTTTACTAATTAATGCCACGTCATAATGCCACTTCATCATGCTTGCCATGTCATCACTTTTTATTTATTTATTTTTTAATTTTTTTTAAGATTCGGCATATATCTTGAAATTCTAGAATTTTATTAATGCCAAATATAAACAAAATCAATCTGCTGTTATCACAAAGCATACAAAACCCTAAATTTATCCTTTAGATCGTTCTGATCTTCATCTCAAAACCCTAACAACCTTTCTGGGCTCATAATAGTATTTTTTTTCTTTCTTTCATCTCGATGTGCAATGCTTTATAAATATACTTTTATGAGAATCTGGTGTACATGTTTTAATCAAAGGTGATTTACATGATCTTTTGTATTATTTTTGGGTTACAGGATCCAAGCATTAAGGAATTAGCCGAACAAATAGCAAAAGATCCATCATTCACACAAATGGTTGAGCAACTCCAGTAGACTTTTCATGGTGCTGATGAAGGTGTTCCCTAATCTGATCCTCAACAGTATTATTCCACCATGCAACAGGTTATTGCAATTGTGTTTCTTTATTTTTAGGTATTATGTATACCGAAAGTTCAGCATGGAACTCGATTTTTCGTATACTTATGCGTCTCTTCTAACGTTGTTTATCACTTGAATTGACCTAAGCGATTTTAACATTTTGAGATCGAATTATGATGATCATGTTTTTATATATGCTTATCATATGATCATGTTTTTTATATATGATTTACTGTTAATATACTTTGGTTCAAGAAATAGTAGTATTTTTAAAGGAGACTGACAAAATTGTGAATCACAATGCAATATTAGTGGACCACTTTACTTTCTGACGAGTATTTAAGTATCGCATTTGATACTGATTTCTTTAAGAATTAACTATAACCCAACACCTACCTGGTGTAACATCGGGGGCAAGGCTCAAGCCTGACCCATTTTTTTAATGTTTGCAGGCCTTTTGACAAAAAAGTTCATTCATCTCACTACGCATGCTGAAGGCGGTATTCTTGATTTGAATAACGCTGCTGAGACATTGGATGTATGTTTATTGTGATACATTATATTAGATGTGAGTTTGCTGCATCTTTTTAAAAAGTTGTAATGGTATATGTGCATAAGAGACAAATATATGATATAACAAATGTCCTTGAAGGCATTGGCCCTGTTGAAAAAAGGCTCAAGAATAGAATCCGCTAGAAGGAAGTTTTTTTCGTTGTGTTTTGACTTTGTGTTTTGTGAACATATGTATCTGACATCAAATTGTTTGCATAACTGTTTAGAGGCGTTGATGCTTCCAAACCTGAAGAGTTAAAAGATGATACCAATCTGTTACAGGTATATTATCATTTTGATATGATAATGTCACCCTCTTTACATTATCGTTGTATCATTATGTTCTTATTGTTTATAGTATTTTAGCTTTATTTGTTTTATTGGCTGTAGGCAGAGGTTCAAAGACTTACAATGGAAGAAAGTAAAATGGATGAAAGAATCAGGTTAATTGATTTATTACATTATCAGCATTAGCAACTTACCAATATTCTTGTGTTAAACCTATATGTTTTGGCTGATATCGAGACTGTGCAGAGAAATGCAAGAAAGAATAAGGGATATGAGTGAAGATGACAACAAACAAATGTAATATTGCTACTACCTACGATTTAATAAACCTTCCTTATATAAAGTATTCGTTGACTCACTTCTATTTCAGATGGCTTTTTGTGACTGAAGATGACATAAAACTCGACCATGCTTTTAGGTGAAATTGTTGTGGCATGTTTACCTTTATAATCAATGGTATCATGTTCCTTTTTTATATTTAGTAGTTACATAAGTTAACGTATATAGCTCAAAATGACAGAATGAAAACCTCCACTATCACCTAGACCCCAATACACACCATCAAAACTTTAATCATGGTAATGAGCTTTTCAACACATGGTCATATTAGTAAAACTTAATGATAAAAGCCAGAATAAACTTCATTGGAAATAAACGAAACACATGTTACATTCACATTTGGTCTCCATTTGAGAGGTATCTTTGTCTCCTTCAGCTGAGCAAGTTTAAACTGAATCACTTACAGAATAAATGTAGGTTCGACATGACCTTGATTGAGCACAAGTTTTCAAAAGTTCTGCTATGATTTCCAACCTTTTAAAGACATGGACATCCTCTTTAAAACGGACTTGATACAGCACCCACAATCACCTGGACCCCAAAACACAACCTCAAAACTTTATCATAGTAATGATCAGTTTCCAACACATGGTCATATGTAGTAAAAACACAATGAATTAACAAGTGGTAATTAATAATCAGAGTAAACCTAGCAAGAACCACACTTTTAACATACATAATGCCATTATGCAATAAAAACTAATGCCCGATGTAATGAATGTTCTAAAAAGCGTTTAGTGGAGCTAGCCGACAAAATGACTTTCATTCACTTAATAACTAAGAGATCATGCAGAATCAATAGAATATCAATATAAACTTTTGTAACAAATTTTAAATATGTTAACAGACTTAATATTTTGATTGTTTATATTTAATGTAGGTACTAAACTGAATATGAGGTTGATGTACGATTAAAGCAATTACTGACCATTTGATTGATCATATGAAAAATTACACAATTTGTGCCAGGAGAAAAGCTGTCATAATAAAGTCATGAGACATGTCCTTTATTTTGCTTCTTTTGTAGGAGTGAGTATAATGCACTACACGAAAAATTGCACTGACAATTATTATTTTTAAAATGACTATACACATACCAAGGTGAAGCGACATGGAAAGGATATTTCACTAAATATAGCTCGATAAACTTTTCTAACTTTTTGATCACTCCTTTATTTGCCTAAGTCTAAGATACCAATTTTATTTTACCCACGTTGTGTACTTATTGAATAAGTAGAACTGTAGAAGAGAATAGGCCTCACACAGTGTTCGCAAGTGAACCTCCAACACTTCTTCAACCGAGTGGTGTACGAATTCGTCAACGGACTTTTGTAAACGATGCGGTTCCACCAGTATCTACTATTCCAGCAATCTTCCCTCTGTAACCACCGCTCATGTCTACCAACCAATGCAAACGGCGGTACCACCACCTCAATGGTAGCAGCAGCAGAATGGGCCAGCCTAAGGGAATGCCGCGTCAGCATCTTCAGCAGTTCAGGCCACCCCCGCCTTCCATCCCGCCACCACCTTCAAACATGCCTCAGATGATGAACAAACCACAACCACTTAGGACTGCACTCTTTGACACGCCTCCTGAAAGTGATGAGGATAGGGGAAAACTGATTGATACTCTTTAGGTTGCTCACTTATTATTGTTAGTAAATTGCGTAACTGGCTTAGCAATTGTAGTTTTTTTTCCTTTAGTTATTAGCAGTAGAACCTGAACAGCTAATTTTTATGCTAGGATGGGAGACCGAGAAATACAAGGATATAATCAAATCTGGAAGTGTAAGACGCAACTTTTTTTGTGGCGAGTAAATATTTATGTATGCATATATGAATTGTTTGGATAGTTTAATCCGGTTCATTATTTAACAATTTTGAATATTGTTTGATGTGAACAGGTTCAGCCTTGACCAATTCGTGACTGATTACATTGTTCAGTTCGTTGACTATATTTAAAAGTATCAAGCCCAAGATAAGTCTAATGGTTTGTTGCTTTATAAAGAAATTGCGTTGTACTGTGACACGTATCAGGTATCCAATGCTATTAGACTGATTGTTTATGGGTATGGTTGGCATGTAGGTTATAGGACTTGATGAGAGCCCAAGCTTGCTTTATTGCTAACGGGTCTAGGGAACAAAAATAGCACCTGTTTAATTTTAAAAACTAAATTCCTGCATTTCCTTTGAGCAGGCGATATGATATAACTCAAGTTCCGGATGTTTAAGATTCATGCAAGTAAGTAAAGATCACGCATTCTGGTTTTATTCATTTTTCTTAAATCATTTAGCTACAAATGCCTTCTATTTAACTGGTGATGCATTGGCCATTGGACATCCTTGGGGTGCCATAGGGACTACACGTATGCAGCTTTGTGTATTAACCTCTTACATATATTTTGAGAAATAAAAGAAACTGGCCTTGCATAAGTTATGGAAATAAGACGTTAATGTGTTTATGAGCTCTTGTCATGCACAAAATTCATATATAACCGGTAGAATAGTATTGTGAATATTATATATGAGCTCCTCATACACCAGCTCCATACATGTTTTATGACTTTATCCGCCACCAGCCAAAGAGATATTTTATCCGCTACCAGCTCTATACATGCTTTATCCGCCAGTACTCCAATCATGTCTTATTTACCATCCCCATGCCCACCTCAGGCTGCCCAAAATCCTTCTCTGCCACCAGCTCCATAATTATTTAAATTCATACTTTAAGTACGCCAATAGATCTATTTTAACTGTAGAACATTCTTCACCATTCCATGTCAACGTGACACTCTCCCGTCTTTCGCCTGTAGGTTGTACGAAAAAAAAAGACGAGTGTTAGAATAGATGCAATTGTAACAACTTTTGACAGCACAAGCAGCAGCTAAATTGAGAACAAATAACATATTAAATGGTGATGGATATATACTTTTCAGAAAAGAAAGTGATAATAAGGATATATAATTATGTCAGAATTCAGATATATAAATAAATTCAATAGGGAGTTAGATAACATTGAGTATATAAAATTAGAGCATATGCACACTTAGTCTAAATGAGCGTGACTCCCCGTGATGATCATTAATGTACAGGCCTAAACATTACATGTATTTTGATTATTCCTTAAACACCTTCCATAACATTATGTCATTCACTATCTACTGCTTCACAAGCAGATCTATTTTTTATGTATAGACTTCAATAGATGATTTCCACAGTGCATAACATATGCCATTATTACATCTAATTAACATTTGGGACAGAGGAGGATTTCTGCAGTGCACAAATGCGAAAACTGAGGCTGCCACAAGTCAAATAAAACTTTAATGGGTCAAATGGGTCGAAGTAACCCAAAGCTTACTTTTATTGCATAACTTTTTATAAAGCTCTATTGAGAAGGTTAACCTGGACAAAAGGTGTTTGGAGTCAAGCCTAACGGTTTAGACCTACTATTATAATACCTATTTTGATCATTTTGCTACCCATTTTGAAACAACTGTTCCCTTGAAGTGTAATCTTGAAAACATGAACATGTCTTATATGACACTCATGTTGATGCATATGAAACAATTTAAAGCTTTGTACTTTCTGCAAATCTGTCAAATCTTCTTATAGGACATTTGGAATATTGTTTTGATAATCATCTATGGTAATAGATAGCTAATTGTCTTTGATCTATCTAACTCTTATCACAAACTATTTGATCTGCAGGTTTGTGTAACAAAGGGATTTGAGCTTTGCATTTCCATTATATGCAAAGATGAGGAAATACCACTTAGAACTAATATGAGATAGTAGTATTCATCTAAAGTCGTCTATATTATTTTACAGGGGTGAATTCAGAAGAACCGACTTTCTATACTGGTAGATATGTCGTAGACAAAGTGACGTACGCATACATGTCCTTTAATCGCTAGGGCAAATGAGTAGCATAACTCATGTCACAAACTCTTCTCCATTAAAAGTTGGTGCTTTACCATGGTTTCACCTTTTTCCATAACTCTTGTCACAAATTAACTATGATTACAGTATTTGCTCATTCGGCATGTTTCATACTTATCTGATTATCTCACTAGCCGATCATGGGCATTAATCTCATTTTTTTGTACTGCAGTCATGTTCAGCTTGCTGCAACATCCTTACTTATAATTGGGACCCAAACTGCACTGAGGAAAGTTAGTAAAGATGAACTACAAAATGTAGCATGAGTGGCAGCAACTTCAACTGCCAGTGGTGGCAAATTCGACAAAAAGTTAGCCGGTGAAAAGCCCCTAAAACATGATAAGAAATACAGTAAGGTGTGTAAAACATACCCTTAACTTTTTAGGTTATGTCATATTTAAGTTATGCCAGAAGGTGTTTGGCTTTGCTTAAATTTATCATAAATTATGATACGCTGGTTCGTTTGGGGCTCCTAAGCTTATTAACTCAAGCTAAGGACTTTTTATGCTCATAAACTCAAAAGCGATAAGCCTTGCGGGTCCAACTAAGTCAGCTTTGTTGGACTTTTCAAATATCAGTAAGCTCATACAAACACCATAGACAAAAGTGATGGGAATGAAACTTAACTGATATGTAAAAGGGTGTTTGGATTATTTTATTTTATGGTATAAGCGTTGAATTTAATGACGTGCAACATGTTTTACTTATTCCCCATTTAGCTAATTTTATTAGAATTGAACCATATAAAAAAAATACAATCCAAAGCAACCCATTTATATGCAAATGAATTGAAATAGTCATCTCTGTTGATTGCTTTTGAAACTACATAAAATGGCACACTTATGATGAGAATTTTTTTTGCCTTTCCTTACAGGTAATGGTGGATGACTAATGTGTAAATTCATATATAACTTCATTTTTTTGTTAATTTCAGGACAACTATGATGTGCAATTACATATTCAAATTGACCAATATCGAGATCGTGTAATATTGGTGAGTTAAGCATGGCATGCCTCATGTTTCATATCTTAAGGAAACCTTTTGAAAGTCTCACTCTTTGAAATAAATTTGTGATATAAAACCATCAGATTCCATGGCTTGGCCTGGAACAACTCCAAAAAAGATAGTGGGTCACGAAGCAATTAATCATTTCAAATTTATATTTCATATATGCATCATTTGGAGCTGTTCAATTTGATGAAAAAGATATGAAAGAGGCTAAAGAGATGTCGAGCGAGCCTCATTACTTGCTTGATCTTCCAGCGAGATTTTAGATGAGCCACCCAAAGATCATGGTTTTCACAGTTCCAGGGATATCCGACCAGGACTAGGGGTGCAGTTCTGACTGATTAGATTGTTGTTATTGAGTTGTGGCTTCCCACTATGTTTAGAGCAGTGATATCGCTATATCAAAACACAATAAGCTTATTCAAACATTCTTTTTAAAAAAGTGCTTATAATTTTTTTACTGGCTTAAAAAGTGTGTTTTGATAAAAATGCACCTTAGAAAGTATGTTTTCTAAACACAATAAGCTCTTTTATAGAAGCTTATCCACACACAATAAGCTCTTTTATAGAAGCTTATCCATGGCACGTCCCCGTTGAAGGAGTTTGTTTGATCCATAATGGAAAAAAGGGCTACACCAGAAAGCCCCGATCCTAATGAATATCAAGTTTAAGTTGCACGTATTGTATGTTTTTCGGTCATTTGTATCTCCTTCTCTATTTACATGAAAAAAAAGATTCATATGTATATCCTATAAATAATAATATCATTTTATCAAATAACTTTAAGTAGATCTGAAAAGTACGTCATCCATATGGCATGGACATATGCATTACAACTGTAAATTATAGAGGGTGAGTTAGTTAATAAGCAATTGCACTATAATACACTAATCTTGGCTCATTTGTTTAACAATGATGTTTAATATTTCCACAAGTGTAAGTAAGTACAACAAAGGCACTTTCAAAGAAATTTGTAATGCGACACAGTTGGCTAGAACTTTATGTATCTTGCACTCGAATAAGCAGGTAATAATACTTTTTTATATAATCATATGCAAATAATCAACAATAATACATTTGGTGTTTAAAGTTGGACTAAGCATATAATTATCCCATATTTTGAAGTGTTTATAACTAAAATCAACGACTAACATTGTCTAGAAATAAGCATTATTTCGCATTTGAACTGAAAACATATACATTGTTCTTGTAGATACTTTAATAATTTTTGTTTTCTCATATAAGATAGAACATTTTTTTCATTTTTAATGCATTTAATAAATAATTTTGTATATTCATAATTGATTTTTCTTCACTTAACATTTTGTAAACATTATTCACAAAACAAGCCCGCCGATCAGGCGGGCTTTGCAACTAGTATATATATATATATATAACAACACACACATATATAAGCAAAATAACCACCATCATCACGACACAACAAATAATAATGTTAATTCCATTATAAGGGAAAAAACATAAAATAAACTAGAGATAATAACTACTAGAAAATGAAAAATAAGCTAGAAAATGAAAACAACTAGAAAAATAAAAACAAGAAAACTAAAAATTATAAATCTTGGGATAAAAGCTTTTTTTCCCATATAATCCAAAGAGGTGGCGAAACACCAAGTTGTTTTTAGTGCAAAAAGTATGATAGGTTGGATGAAGATCCAAGGTTGTGTCAGATGTAGGCAAACATGTAATTAACACGTTCTCGTAACTTGTGGATTTCATGCCTAGTAGTGCTACAACATTGACAAAACATGTTGTGAAGGTGAGGCAAATCATTTGGATAAATAAAATCCAAGATGTTGTTAGGAGGGTTAGGGAGTTGTTGGTTTCCTAAGTTTGGTGGCAAGTGTTGGGTTTTTTCTAGTTGAGGTACAGGGTTGTTGATATTAACCAACAATGGTTGAATTGGTGATGGATTTTAAATCCTGGTGGTGGATGTGAGAAACGAGGTGGTGGTGACGGATTTGATAGACCCGGTGGCCAATTATCCATGGTTAAGACATGTGGGTTATGAGGTAGTGTTTGTTGTGATGGAAGTTCTTGAGGTTTAAGCTTTATTGGTATGACAAACCTTAGCTTTGGTGGTGGAGCAACATGAGTTGGTGTTGGTGACTCTCTAGGAGAGGATGAAGTGGTTTGATAGGTGCTCCTACTAGAAGTAGATATTGATGGTGCATTTGGTGCCGAAAGAGATTTCTTTCATGGCGATGGTGATGGTGTTCTTTCAATGTGATGTTCTTCACTTGAGGATTCAAGGTTTACATAACTAGGTGATTTGATGCGGATTCTAGCCGTTTTTCTCTTGTAGTTGGGTGAGTTTGTCTTAAATGAACTAGTCATGGTGATGAACTACTGATATGTGTGTGTGAAATTTGCAAGAAATGTGAAGTGAAATGAGGTTGAGGATGATGATTATAAGGTGAAAGTGGTGAAGTGTTTGTTGGGTTTCAGAAGTTTCTACAACTTAGTGCTGCTACTTATACAAGTTACTACTGCTAGTTCTACTTAGTGCTGCTAATGAAGAATGCTAAAGATTCAAGAAAATAGACTAAGTAGTTAGTACTGTTAGTTATAAATAGTTAGTACTGCTAGTACATTGTTAGTACTGCCAGTATAGTTAGTGCTGTTAGTAGTAAGTTAGTACTGCTAGTTAGTACTGTTAGGAGATATGCATGAGTTATTATAGGAATAGATATGCATTATCTCTTCACACGTTTTGTAAGCCCATTAGGGTTTTCCTTGGTGTATAAAAGGAACCCTACGGCATTAGTTAGAAAAATAAGTTTCATATACAAGTTTCACAAATATTCATAGTTAGTAATCTGTAACCTAGCAGATTAATAGTAATCAAAGTTTTGTTTTATTCATTGTTCTTCTTAGCAGTATAAGTTAGTTTCCGCATAACTTATATTGTTCATAGTCATTGTTTCTCTTGTAGTTAGTTTGGATCTATCCAGATTGGCTACCACCCTTAACAGGCTAGAAAGATCTATTCAGACTGGGATCTACAGTGTTTTACATGAAGGTTCTTGGATTATATGGAAGATATGTTTTATCCTAAGGTGTAAAGTCATATTTAGGATCATATAGCATGGATATAAGATAAAGTGGAAAAGTTAAAAAATGATAAAATTTGAATTTTGGCGTCTGGGCTTGGACGGATCTACCTAAACCAAAGAAGGATCTTAGTTAGGTGGATCCGTTGATCTTTGGAAGGCCGAAAAATGACCGAAACCTTGTTTTAGAAGCCAAATTCAATCAAATATCAACACATTAACAAAAGATAACTACTAATAGCATTCGTAGACATGGCAATTTAAACAAGTAGCAAAGTTTATCATCCTACCAAAGCATTTAATCTATAAACACGTCAATAATCCAACAATGTAAAGCAAATAGACATATCATAAGTTAAACGATTTAGAGGTGCGGTTTATAGTGATTTCGATAAGTGAAACGACAAAATATAAGGAGAATATCATAAAGATATACTATTACTATGTGTGTGTCTATATGCAAACTATGTGGAGGTGCGGTTTGCTTGTCTCAACTGAAAAACAATAACAATAAGCAAACTCAAAGCACTCCTAAGTTTGATATTGCTCAAACTGAATGTGTCGAAATAGCACATGAATTATGTGTTTCGGATAATCATTCAAGAGATCAAATGCATGATGAAAATAGTTTTTTACGTTATATTAACAATATAGTTAAACAAAATTTGTTTCAAATATTCCTAGACGTAAGAATTTTGTTGAAAAGCTCAATTTGAGGGTTTTGCCGAAATTTGATCTTTACCAACAATTTCAATTATGCAATCCTAGTATCTACGAGAAGCAAAAGAGTTATACATTATAGTATCATAATCTAAATTGTGCATAAATCAAATGAAAAATTAAAATCCCCAAATTTTTATGTTTTATGCAAAATCAAAACCGTAGACTGAGAATTAAGAAGAAATTAAAGTGAAATCACTTACAATTGATGATTGTTATGGATGATTAGTTGTTAATCTTTAAGATTAGTTGCTCCAATTGCCGATTTGATGAAGATTTTGATTAGGTTTTGTGTATGTCGTGTGGTTTGAGTGTTTAGATAATGATATGTGTGGTCCCAATATTTTAAAAATAGGCATATACCCGCTCTGTCTGACATACAGATCTACCAAAACTAAATACGGATCTGGGTCTCCTAGATCATGAGCATGAAAAAATTGGGTAGGGATTGATTTCCTGTTAATTGAGCGTTGGTGTTATCATTTTGGCAATTGGAGAGGCTTATATATGTTATAAATATGTTGTGTTTAAATTTTCAAAGTCGATGTCCAAGTTTTTAGCATTACGTTGGAGTTGTCGTGAATTTCCCGATGGAATTTCAACATAGTCGATCCTACTAGGAGTGTGTTAACTTTTAGCATATAATTTTGACCACTGATAACAACACAAACATTTTGAACATTTAGACATAATAAAACATCGTCAATACAAGTGTGAGTTGCAATTCGATGATAATTCTTTTTGTGTTTATGATCGATTTTATAATTTCATGTAATAACCAAACATGGTCAAACATGTAGACTTAGAAAATATCTGTGGTCAATTTATTACTATTTTCTTAATCTATTAAGATTTTAATCTCGATCTTATCTTCATGTTTCGAAGTTTATAACTGGAGCACGTAATGAGAATAAACATCTTTTGAATAATGATTATTTCTCCATTAGATTTCCGCTTACGATTATTTTTGGAAGGATATATCGAGGATATGTTCCATCATTCCTAATCCTAATCTTAAATAATTAAATTGATCATGTTTTAAAGGCTTAGTTAACACGTCGGCTAAGTTATCTTCGTATCAACTTTCTCGATTGAAATATTCCCCTTCGGACGTTGTCGCGAAGAAAGTGGTGATGAACTTCTTATTTCTAGAGTGTTGGACGGGGGTTTTAATTAAGTCGATTGCGCCTTAATTGTCGCACATTATCGAAACGTCGTCGAGTCGTGTGTCGTAGTCGATGAGAGTTTGTTTCATCCATAGTGCTTGTTGACATGCCTTCCCGGCGAATACGTATTCGACTTCGGTCGTGGAGATAGCAAGGGTTGTTTATTTCTTAGAGAAACAAGATGTTAGACAACATCTCATGAATGTACAGACGCCACTAGTGCTTTTTTGATCGACGTAGTCGGGCGTGGTTGGAGTCGGCGTAAACTATAGTTTCTATACCGGTTCCTTTCGGATACCATAATCCTAAATGGGTAGTACCTCTAATATATCTAAATATATGCTTAACAGCTTCTAAGTGGGTAGTTTTAGGATCTTCTTGAAAACGCGCATATCAGCAAACACTAAACATAATATCGGGCCTACTTGAAGTTACATAAAGTAAACTACCAATCATACCTCGATAGTTAGTGCTATCCACATAGTTGGCTTCTTCGTCGTTGGTAAGCTTGATCTCCGTCGACATTGGCATTTTGGTTGGTTTAGAGTCCTCAAACCCGAATTTCTTTAACATATCCTTGATGTACTTAGATTGATTGAAAAATATCCCGTCTTCGATTTGTTTTATTTGAAGACCCAAGAAGAAGTTCAACTCCCCCATCATACTCAATTCAAACTTGTCGTGCATGATTTTAGCAAAACTCGCACAAGTTTTGACACGTGGATCTAAATATAATGTCGTCGACATATATTTGAACAATGATAAGATATGTTTTTGATTTCTTTGTAAAAAGTGTGTTATTGACCATTCCTATGGAATACTCGTGTTTTAGCAAAAATGATTTTATTATATCTGATGTGTCGTTGTGTGGTGTATATTTTATTGACTCAAGTTTTAAATTTATATTTTGCCGACTAAACCAAAAATAACACTTTAACGGGCAGTGTACCCGATCGATAGTAGTTTCGTGGTAAGTAGGGTGTCGAACACTTGAAGCGAGGTTAAATCTATCAATTTAATTAATATCTTGGTTATCTAATCTATGTTAATTCTATTCTATTCTAAACCTATGTCAGTCTAATCCTAATTCTAACGGGAAAAGGGGTTTTCAGCCTGAGAGACTGGCACGGTTTGGTTGGTGACTACAATCAATTCAAGGCACTTTAACCCACACGAGCTAATAAACAAAAGATAAAAGATCGATCGAGCCAAATATAAGAAAACTGTATTAACCATTATTGTTGGGATTAAAAGCCTTCTTGAAGTTAATGCTGCTAAGGTTTATGTTACTACTGCTAGTGTAACTTAGTACTGCTAGTGTATATTAGTACTGCTAGTTACTACTGCTAGTATATGTTAGTACTGCTAGAGTAAAGTTAGTACTGCTGGTGAAGATTGAAGAAAATATTCTAAGTAGTTACTACTGCTTGTACACAGTTAATGCTGCTGGTGTATAAGTTACTACTGCTTGTTAAGAGTTAATGCTGCTGGTACAAAGTTACAACTGCTGAAAGATAAAGATTGCTTGAAGATCAAGATTACTTATGAGATAAGGATTGTTATTTATAGAATAGATCTTTGAGAATAATCTAAGTTTTAGTAATATATTGTAAATCGACTAGGACTCCTTGGTGTATAAAAGGAGGTCCTAGGGCATAGAGTTTTATGTATCTTAGTCGTATAATTCATAGCTTCAAGGTTTTGTAACCCTAATACTAGGAGAGTATTCGTATTATTTGTAATAATAATAGTAGAGCTTTTATTCTTGAAATTATATTGTTTTGTGTTACTGTTTCATTGAATAATTCTTCTTATATTAAAGATTAGATTCTGCATAATCTTTAGTATTATCAAACAAAGTTTCTTAACTAAGTTGTATTAGATTTATCTAGTATAACTAATCCTTAAACAAGCTTTAAGGAATTCGATCATTAGAAGTTAACTGGGATCTAACAAGTGATATAAGAGCTTGTTGCTTTGAGAAACTTTGCTAAGAAGACATGGATCAAGACTCAGTACATATGGTGGCTGCATCAAAAGTGTCTATGCTCAAACCAGGTGAGTATGAGCTTTGGAGGATGATGATGGAACAATACATCCAGATGATTGATTATTCTCTATGGGAAGTCATAGAGAATGGTAATGCACCTCCAATAACAAAAGTTATTGAAGGTGTTGAGACTACAATTGCTCCTACAACTGCTGAAGAAAAAGCACAAAGGAGGTTAGAGTTGAAGGCAAGAAGCACTTTATTAATGGGAATCCCTAATAAACATCAATTGAAGTTAATTCCATCAAAGATGCCAAATCATTGCTGTAGCTGTTGAGAAGAGGTTTAGACACTACAAGAATTTTGTCGATTACCCATAGGCCAAATTGGTGGGTAAAAGGCTTAAAATCGTGGGTAATTGGCTAACACCCACATATTTCCCACGCAAGTCTTCGAATGGGTAAAACCTTCGAGGGTAATTGTTTACACAGAACTTTTCTAATTCGTAGGAAAGTTTACCCATGATGTGTTTGGTGGGTGATTATGTTATTTCGTGGGTAAATATTCCATGGGGTTTTCATGTTATATCATGGAAATACCCATACGTATAACTGTGTGTAATCCGCGGGTAAAATTGATAACCACATGCTATCCGCGGGTAAAATTTACCACATCCATTGATAACCACATCCTTCCTTTTACTGGATTCTGGAAAAATAAGATAACTTGTATTTAGTCTAATTGCAACCAGTGAAAGTTTGACTCCAATTCCTTTGAATTCTCGGACGCCCTAATTTATTGTATCTTTATGAAAACAAAACATACACGATCGATCGATATGTTAGTAGCACAAATAAACTAACAAATTTCTGAATTTAAAGTTAGAGTAGTACTTGAGATAGATCAATGCTCTACCGATTATTTTCGATATGATGATAAAAGAACTTAATATTGGTGATTTTTCATGCACCATCAAAAAAGGTTCTACAAGATAGATCAAGTGGTGGTTGAAAATGTGAAACACTGACCTCATAGCAAGTAATGGCGTAATATAAGAAAAGTGAGAGAATTCAGTTTTATAGTTTTAAATTTTAAAATGTTTGAGTGATGCTTTAATTTTTCATAAGTCATAAAAGCGGGAATTTTCCCTCCACAAAATAGTAAAATGAATTTATGTGAACGTATTTATTTATATACTTATATGGTAAGTTGAGATTAATATAAACCCAAAATTATCTAAAGACCTAATTAAACAATTTTAGTGACTCAATTTTCATCAAAGTAAAAAAACCCAATTTTTACCTCTTTTTAAAAATAAAATATCTTGCGAACGGTAGATCATCAAGCGATAAAAAATACACCATCGCGACGAGTATTTTTTATCTTTAAGTGGACGGGCACTTCGATATACTTTCGACGAGTTTTTTTTTTATTTTTGTTCAGTTACGTCTGGAAAAATCAGATGTGATTTGTTACAAATGATTTTTCCAGACATAATTGAAAAAAAAATTAAAAAAAAGTTCATCGAAAGTATATAGAAATGTCCCTCTTTAGAAAGATGATTTAATTCTCGTCGCGATGGTATGGTTCTTTTTGCGTAACGATTAATGGTTTGTGAGATATTTAATTTTAAAATAAAAGAGATGAAAGTGGGTTTTTTCAATTTGATGAAAAAATGGATGTCTAAAATTGGTTCATTAGATTTTTAATAAATTTTAGGTATAGATTGAACTTCCTCATCTACTTAGTAGTATTTTATTTAACATCAATAGAAAAATATGATTCAAGATATATTTTTGAATAATGATAGAGAGGCTTAACATGTATGACTAAACTCATGCCTAAGAGAGCTACGTGTAATGTTGTGCTATAAATTTTATAAGGCATGTCACCTCAGCAAATACCTTATAACACCATTATAACTAAAACATTTTCTCCAGCTATAACTTGTTATAGGCGCAATTGAGTCCCATAAAACACCACCAAAAATACCCACTCACTTAAAAAATAATAATTTGTCACATAACTAAAGATATGGGGAGGGCGAGATGCCTATAAGAGGGAGGAGTGTGGTGACATGTGTATCTCGCCACTGCCTACGTGACACACTCTCTCTCTTCTTCACTTGTTAGCCACCACACCAACATGTCTAGCCATCTCTAATTTTTTGATATCTTGCCATGATGGTGAGTCAAATAAGACAAATTTTTTTATCTTTTATCTTTTTTTCTTATTTATAAATGTATATGTTTGTGTGTGAGTGGTGGGGCCAAAATGAGAAGATAGGGGTGTGTTATGAGTGAAATGGTATTTTTGAGTGGGAGTGATATGCTGATGTGGTAGACAGTGGGCCCAAATGAAAAGATGCATTTCGTTGCCACACTCCTTACTCTAACATGACTATAGCACAATGTATGGAGTTAAGTGTAAAATTTTTAATTTTTAGTAAATTCCATTATTATTATTGTAATAATTGTTATTATTTAAAAGAAATCTTTTATTAGTATTTTTTTATTATAAACCACTTTATTAAGAAAATTAAAAGATTTATAATAAATTAGAGGGATGCCGAGATACTATCTGGTCACCTACTCCTTTAGCAATAGCGAAACTGATCCTATTAAATATATAAACGACAACACTTTATTATTATTATTTTTTTTATATAATAATAATAATAATAATTATTATTATTATAATAAACTTTTTTTACATGAAGTTGGATGGGAGTCTAGACACAAGCTGTGCTCCCACTCCTTTTTGAATACAAAAGCTTACTCTATGAAAAATAAATGCATCACTCTTAGCATTATTTGAGTGGCTAATGGAAATAGACTTATTATTATTATTATTATTATTATTATTATTATTATTATTATTATTATTATTATTATTATAAGACTCAATCAATCGCAATATCGGAACACCTTTTATGCGCAACGTTACAAATATCTAATGAAAACATTGGTTTTCGTTATATGGAATGAATAAACGAGATTGTACGAATAGAAACGATTCGTGTAAAAGTGTTGTGGGATAAAATGATTTTGTTAACAGAGCAGGTGTGATGTGTTGTGGGACAACATACACCGCAAAATATTTATATGGGTGTAGCTTGATTCATGTCTACCCAAACTTGTTTTTCTTTTCTTTTTTGAAAGACGATCTATTTCGCACATCTATATACGACCTAATATCTCACACCTTATTTATCTGAGACGAGAGTTGAACCCACCACCTATTGCTTAATGGGTCTCTCATGTATCACTAGATAAAGACAGTTTGTTTTTTTACTTGTACTTGCCGGTCGGTCCTTAAATTACCATGTCGTGAGTAAAAATTGCATTTCTTTTATTGACCACCAATGTAGATAATTTTTTCAATAGTTACAAAATTATGCGTGTTTTTTGTTTTATCGAAGAAAATTACAATATTAAGTACCCCAGAAACAAATCATGAGTATCTAGTTATCCATAAATTAGGCACAAAATATTACCTAGGGACGTGATGGTCGTGTGTAATTCGTGGGTAAACAAAATTCACCCACTATATTATCGATATATTTACCCACGGTAGTTGAATTTGTGGGTGATTGGAGGGAAACGCTTTTGCGCAAAAAAGTTTACCCACATATTACACACGAAAGACAATGTTATGGGTGATTCCGTGGGAAAACTTGCAAGAAATTAGTGGGTAATCTTTAGCTGATTTCTAATTATTTAATCATAGGTAATTTGTGGGTAATGTGTGGGTGAATACCTATGTGCCAAAGTTTGTGTGTAATTATCGTGGGTAATCATCAGGATTCTTGTAGTGAGGGAATGTTGCTACTAAAAAGACTCAGAGGAATCTTCTAAAGCAGCAATATGAAAATTTTACTGCATCTAGCTCAGAGGTGTTAGATCAAACCTTTGACAGGCTTCAAAAGCTTATCAGTCAGTTGGAGATTCATGGTGAAAGTATCTCACAATAAGATGTGAATTAGAAGTTCTTAAGAAGTCTGTCACCAGAATGGAACACACATACCATTGTGTAGAGGAACAAGCCTGAGATAGATACATTAAGCATGTATGATCTTTACAACAACCTGAGGATCTATGAACCAGAGGTCAAAGGGACATTAAGCTCAAGCACAAACATACAAAACGTAGCCTTTGTGTTCATAAACAACAATACAAATGGAGTAGTTAATATTGCTCATGGTGCTACAACTGCTAGCACTAAAGCTACTGCTGTTAATTCAACAACAATTGACAACTTGAGTGATGTTGTCATCTGTGCTTTCTTTGCAAGTAAACCAAACAGTCCACAACTTAACAATAAGGACTTGCAACAAATTCATCCTGATGATTTAGAAGAGATGGATTTATGGTGGTAGATAGCTATGCTAACAATGAGGGCAAGGAGATTCTTGAAGAACACTGGAAGGAAGTTTTCCGTGAATGGTACTGAGACCATTGGGTTTGATAAGTCCAAGGTAGAGTGTTATAACTACCACAAAAGGGGACACTTTGCAAGGAAGTGCAGGGCTCCAAGGAACCAAGAAAATAGGAATAGGGAGAACACAAAAAGGGTTGTGCCAGTGGAGACAACTACTTTTAATGCTTTGGTGTCTTGTGATGGTTCTGGTAATGATTGGAGTGATCAAACAGAAGAAGGTCCAACTAACTTTGCACTCATGGCTTACTCTTCTACAAGTTCTAACTCTGAGGTATCTACTAATTCAAACTATTCATCATCTTGTTTGGAAAATGTTAAAATTCTTAAAGAAAAAAATGAACAGCTATTAAAAAACTTAAGGACATCTAAGTTAAATGCTATTGCTTATAAAACAGGTTTAGAGTCTGTAGAAGCAAGACTTATAGTTTATAAGAAAAATGACTCTATTTATGAGGAAGATATCAAGGTCTTAAAACGTAAGATTCATTTAAGAACTGTAGCCATTACAGAGTTTAGAAGGAAGTTGGAACTGGCTCAAAAACAAAAAAGATGAAATTCAGCTAAAAGTAGAAAATTTTGAGAATTCATCTAAAAACTTAAGTAAACTGATAGACTATCAGATAGTTGATAAGTGCAAAACAGGTTTAGGGTATAATGTTGTCCCACCTCCCTATATAAGAAACTTTATGCCTTCAAAACCTGATTTGTCATTCTTTGGTTTAGAAGAGTTTACAAGTGAGCCTATAGTTATTAAGCATGTAGCTGAGAACAGTGAAGCTAAGGCTAGTAAAGCAAAGCCTAAAGCAGTTAGGAAGAATAATGGTGCTCCAATTATTGAGGATTAGGTGTCTGATAATGAGGAAGATGATGTGCCTCAGGCTAAGATTGAAAAGAAAACATTTAAGCCTAGTTTTGCTAAGATAGAGTTTGTCAAACCTAAACAGCAAGAAAAGACTGCTAGGAAATCTATTAATCATGTTGAGCAAAATAGGCAAAACATTCATACTCCTAGAGGCAATCAAAGAAACTGGAATAATATGATGTCTCAAAGATTAGGAAGTAATTTTGAGATGTTTAATAAAGCTTGTTATGTTTGTGGAAGTTTTGATCACTTGCAGGTAGATTGTAAAAAGGTGAATCAAAAACAGTTTCAAAATACAAAACCTATTTGGAACAATGCTCAAAGGGTGAATCATCAAAACTTTGCTAAAAAAACTCACCCCTGTGCTAAAAAGAACATAGTTTCAAGAGCAGTACTAATGAAGTCTGGTTTAGTATCAGTTAATACTGCTAGACAAGTTAATGCTACCCATACAAAAACAACAGTGAATGCTGCCAGACCAATGTCATATCTTTCTAAAACAACACATTTAACTGTTAAGAGACCCATTCATAAGAATACAACATTTAAAAACAATAATTTTAATCAGAGGGTTAATACTGTTAAGGATAAAAATGTTAATACTGCTAGGCCAAAAGCAATAGTAAATGCTGTTAAGGGAAATAATGTTAATGGTGTTAAGGCCTCAGCTTGTTGGGTTTGGAAATCAAAGAATAAAGTTTTAGACCTTGTTTCTAAACACAACAGTGCATCAATCACCCTAAAGAAGTTTAATTATGTTGATGCACAAGGCAGATCCAAGTTATTGATGGCTTGGGTCCCCAAAAGAAGCTGATTTTCTTATCTAATGTGCATGGCAATCCACAAATAGATTTACAGGATCAAAGAGTGATTGATAGTGGATGCTCAAGGCACATGACAGGGAACATGTCCTATCTTACAGACTATGAAGAGATAGATGGAGGATATGTTGCCTTTAGAGGTAACCCCAAAGGAGGGAAAATCACAGGCAGAGGTACAATCAAGACTGATAATTTATATTTTGAGAATGTGTATTTCTGAAGAGAGTTAAAGTTTAACCTCTTTAGTGTTTAACAAATGTGTGACAAAAAGAATAGTGTTCTCTTTAATGACACTGAATGTATTGTTTTATATCCAAACTTTAAGTTAACTGATGAAAGTCAAGTTTTACTTAAAGTTCATAGAAAGAACAATATGTATAGTGTTGATTTAAAGAATATTGTTCCTAAAGGAGGTCTAACTTGTCTCTTTGCAAAAGCCACATATGATGAATCTAAACTTTGGCATAGGAGAATTGGACACATAAATTTCATAACTATGAATAAACTGATTAAGAGAAATCTTGTAAGAGGTTTACCTTTAAAACTTTTTTGAAAATAATCAAATCTGTGTTGCTTGTCAAAAGGGAAAGCAACATAGAGCTTCTTGTAAGTCCAAAATAGTAAGTTCAATCAGCCAACCTTTTCATATGTTACACATGGATTTGTTTGGTCCAACATTTGTAAAAAGCTTAATGAAAAAGATGTATTGCCTAGTTGTCACAGATGATTACAGTAGGTTTAGTTGGGTTTTCTTTCTAGCTACTAAAGATGAGACTAGTGGCATACTTAAGTCCTTTATAACTAGAGTAGAAAATATAATAGATCAAAGGGTTAAGGTAATTAAGTATGACAATGGAACTGAGTTCAAGAATAAGGAGATGAATTAGTTTTGTGAGAGAAAATGTATTAAGAGAGAATTTAGTGTAGCTAGAACTCCTCAACAAAATGGAGTAGCTGAGAGGAAAAATAAAACACTAACTGAGGCTGCTAGGACAATGCTAGCTGATTCTAAGCTACCTACTACTTTTTGGGCTGAAGTAGTTAATACTGCTTGCTATGTGCAAAATAGGGTATTAGTAATTAAGCCTCATAACAAGACCTCTTATGAACTTTTTATTGGTAGAAAACCAGCTTTAGGATTTATGAGACTATTTGGGTGTCCTGTTACAAATCTCAATACCATAGATTACTTAGGCAACTTTGATGGTAAGGATGATGAAGGATTCTTTGTTGGGGTACTCAATCAATAGTAAAGCATTTAAAGTATTCAATAGTAGAACTAGGATAGTTGAAGAGAACCTGCATGTCCAATTTAGTGAGAATACACTTAATATTGCAAGAAGTGGACCAAATCGGCTTTTTGATATTGATGCACTAACAAAGTCAATGAATTATAAGCCAGTTGTTGCATGAAATCAATCTAATGGTAATGCTGGTACAAAAGCATGTGATGATGCAGGCAAAGCTAGAATGGAGTCAGTACCTGGCAAAGATTACATTCTGCTACCATTTTGGACTATTGATCTACCATTCTCTCAAATTTCAAATAGTTCTCTAGATGCTGGATTCAAACCTTCAAGTGATGATGGAAAGAAGGTTGATGAAGATTCAAGAAATAGTGAAAGAGATGATCAAGAGAAGGATGCTAGTGTTAACAGCACTAACAATGTTAATGCTTCTAGCACAAATGAAGTTAATTTTGTTGGTAGAAAAGTAAGCATTAAACTTCCAGATGAACCAAATATGCCTGCTTTGGAAGATATTGTCTATTCAGATGATGATGAAGATGATGGTGTAGAGGCTGACATGAAAAATTTGGATGCATTTATGCTTGTCAGTCCTATTCCAACTACAAGAGTACATAAAGATCATCCAGTTGAACAAATTATTAGAGACTTAAATTCAGCACCTCAAACAAGAAAAATGAAAATTTAGAAGAACATGATTTGTTTAGTTCAGTTCAGTAAAGAACAAACCATAAAGACTTTCAAAATTGCTTGTTTGCCTGCTTCTTATCACAAGTAGAACCTAAGAAGGTAATCCAAGCATTGCAGGATCCAAGCTAGATAGAAGCTATGCAGGATGAACTTTTATAATTTAAATTACAAAAGGTTTGGACCTTGGTGGATTTAACAAATGGCAAAAGGCCCATAGGCACTAAATGGATCTTCAAGAATAAAAAGGATGAAAGAGAAATTGTGATTAAAAATAAAGCAAGATTGGTTGCTTAAAGGTACACTCAAGAAGAAGGGATTGACTATGATGAAGTCTTTGCCCCTATTGCAAGAATTGAAGCATATAGGCTATTTTTAGCCTATGCCTCATTTAAAGACTTTGTGGTGTACCAGATGGATGTCAAGAGTGCTTTTCTTTATGGTAAGATTGAAGAGGAAGTCTATGTTCGTCAACAACAAGGATTTGAAGATCCAGACTTCCCTGACAGAGTATACAAAGTAGAAAAGGCACTTTATGGACTGCTTCAAGCTCCTAGAGCTTGGTCTGAAACCTTGTCAACTTATTTGTTAGACAATGGGTTTCAGAGAGGAAAGATAGATAAGACTTTGTTTATCAGAAGGGACAAAGGTGATATTCTGTTAGTTCAAGTGTATGTAGATGATATCATTTTTGGCTCTACAAAGAAGTCATTATGCACTGAGTTTGAGAAGATGATGCATAAGAAGTTTCAGATGAGTTCTATGGGTGAACTCACATTCTTCTTAGGACTGCAAGTAAAGCAGAAGGAGGATGGGGTTTTTATCTGTCAAGACAAGTATGTGACTAAGATTTTGAAGAAATTTAGATTTACTGATGTCAAGACAGCAAGCACACCTATGGAAACTCAAAAGCTTTTTCTCAAGGATGAAGATGGTGAAGAAGTGGATGTTCATTTATACAGATCAATGATTAGTTCATTGATATATCTTACTTCTTCAAGACCTGATATTATGTTTGCCGTGTGTGCATATGCAAGATACCAAGTCAACCCAAAGGTTTCACATCTTCATGCTGTAAAAAGGATCTTTAGGTACTTAAAAGGTCAACCAAAATTGGGTCTTTGGTATCCAAAATATTCTCCTTTTGATTTGGTAGCATACACTGATAGTGATTATGCTGGAGCAAGCTTGGATAGGAAGTCGACAACAGGAGGTTGTCAATTCCTTGGAAGTAGATTAATATCATGGCAATGCAAGAAACAGACTGTGGTTGCAAATTCCACAACAAAAGCTGAATATGTGGCTGCTTTAAGTTGTTGTGGACAAGTGCTTTGGATTCAGAATCAATTACTTGATTATGGGTACAATTTCTTGCATACCAAAATCTTTATTGATAATAACAATACTATTTGCATAATTAAAAATCCTGTTTGTCATTAAAAAACAAAGCATATAGAGATCAGATATCATTTTATTAGAGATTGCAATGAAAAGAAATTGATTCAAATGGTCAAAATCTATACTGACAAAAATGATGCAGATTTGCTTACAAAAGCTTTTAATGTAAGTAGATTTCAATATTTGATTGCTAGTATTGGAATGTTAAATCTATAAAATCTTTTATCTCTTTATGTTTTTGTAAAGTTTTGTATGAATTAGTATTTGTGTATTCATGTCATTAAAAGTTTTTGTTGTTAATATAATTAGTGCTGCTATTATACTTAAAACTGTCTAATTTAATGCATAGTTATACTTAATAATACTGGTATAATTAACATTGTGAAAATTGTGAGAAAAAGAATTGAGAGAGTTGGTGAGAATAAAAACAGAAAGAGGGATGTGTAAAAACAGACAGAGTGATTTGGTGAGAAAAAGAATTGAGAGAGTTGGTAAGAATAAAAACAGAAAGAGAGATGTGTGGAATAAAAACAGACAGAGAGTTTTGGTGAGTAAAAGAATTGAGAGAAGTGGTGAGTTGAAAAACAGAAAGAGAGTTGAATATATTAAAAATAGACAAAGTGTTTTGGAATGAATTAGAAGTTAATGGTTGGGTGACTCAAAGTTAAAATTGCTAGGCCATAACTTAATGCTGTGTTATGCATAAGTGTAATACTGCTGGCATAACTTATGCTGGTTAGGCAATAAGTTAATGCTGCTAGCATAACTTACTACTTGTTGATGAAGTTGAATGCTGCTAGGCATAACTTACTAGCTGGCTGGTTACGACAGCTAGTTAACGATAATGCCTGCTAGGGTATTTCATAAAAACTTGATTTAAGTGTTCATCACTCAATATAATCGCTTTCAATTCAATCCTAACGCTTTAATCCAAACCAGTAACTCAATTACAATCATTCATCCATCACAACCCGACAACACAATGACGACCGTATAGTTTGCTGATACTCATAATTTGGTCTTGTTTTTATCTAAACCTGCTGAAAGTGAAGGGTTTGAGTAGATAGTGGATTTTCTGAATGCAAAACCTATAAGATATACACTAACGATCAATCCTACAATCTATACTTCATGTATTGAACAGTTCTGGGCTACTGTCAAGGCGAAAACTGTCAATAGGGAAGTACAATTACAAGCCCTAGTGGATGGAAAGAAGATCATCATTACTGAGTCGATTGTGAGAAGAGATCTTCAACTAGAAGATGCTAAAGGTATTGATTGTCTACCCAATGCTACTATCTTTGAACAGCTTACACTCATAGGGTATGAGAAAGTTTCACAAAAACTTACTTTCTATAAGGCATTCTTTTCCCCACAATGGAATTTTCTTATTCATACTATTCTACAATGCCTAAGTTCTAAGACTACTACATGGAATGAGTTTAGTAGCACTATAGCTTCTGCAATCATCTGTTTAGCTACAAACCAGAAGTTTAACTTTTCAAAATACATATTTGAAAGTATGGTGAAGAACTTGGAGAATGTGTCTGGTAAATTTTTGATGTATCCAAGATTTGTAAAAGTGTTTTTAGAGAAACAACTAGAAGGAATGTCAAATCATAAAAGGATTTATGTTACACCCTCTCACACTAAGAAGATTTTTTGAAACATGAAAAGGGTAGGGAAAGGCTTTTCTGGAAGAGAAACACCCTTATTTCAAACAATGGTGGTACAACATCAAGAAGAAATGGGTAAAGGTTTAGCAAATCCTACCGATCCCCATCACATACCCACCATTATTCAACCATCAACATCTCAATCTCAAAAGAAAGAAAAATCTAGGATGCCGAAGAGAAAGGACACTGAGATACTTCAGCCTAGTGGTCCTACAGATAATGTTGCAGATGAGGCTGTCAATAAGGAGATAGATGATAGTTTGGAAAGGGCTGCCACTACTGCTACTAGCTTAGATGCAGAGCAGGATAGGGGTAACATCAATAAGATCCAATTTAAGGCAACACCTAATGAACCTGAACAAGTTCCCTAGGAACTAGTTCAGGTGGTGGTCCCAGGAGCCAAGAAACCATGGAGGGATACAATTGCTCAGACTAGGTCTAAGAATGTATCTAAACATTCCAATGATCCATTACTCGCAAAAGGTAACACACTTCGAAGTGGTGAGGATAGACTAAAACTTGAGAAATTGATGGAATTTTGTACCAAATTGCAACAAAGAGTTCTTGACCTGGAGAACACAAAGACTGCTCAAGCTCAGGAGATTACAAGTTTAAAACTGAGAGTCACGAAGTTAGAGAAGAAAAGAGGATCAAGAACTCACAAGCTCAAAAGATTATACAAGGTTGGTAGATCTGCAAGAATGGTTTCCTCTGATGATGCTAGTTTAGGTGATCAGGAGGATGCATCCAAACAGGGGAGGAAAATTGATGACATTGATAAAGATGTAGAGATTACTTTGATTGATGAAACTCAAGGGAGGTATAGTGATGATCTAATGTTTGATACAAATGTTCTTGATGATGAAGAAGTGTTTGCAGAATAGGATATGGATGAAAAAGAGATTAATGTGGCTGAAAAGGAAGTTAGTACTGCTGATCTAGTTACTACTGCTGGTGAAGTAGTTACTACTGCCAGTCCAACTGAACCTACAACTGCTAATGATTTGACTCTTGCTCAGACTTTAATAGAGATCAAAAGTGCAAAACAAAAGTCAAAGGGGTTGTGATAAGAGAGCAGAGTGAATCTACAACAAGAACAAGACCTCAGCAACTACCATCAAAAGATAAAGGTAAAGGTATCATGGAAGAGCCTGAGAAACCAACAAAGAAAAAAGATCAAATTAGGCATGATGAGGAAGTTACTCAAAGACTTCAAGCTCAAATGCAATCTGAATTAGAGGAAGAAGATAGGCTTGTAAGACAAAGAGAAGAAGAAGCCAACATTGTTTCATGGGATAATGTGCAAGAAATGATAGATGCTGATTATCAAATGGCTCAACAAATGCAAGCAAAAGAACAAGAGAAGTTGAGTATTAAAGAGAAGTCCAAGTTGTTTATACAACTTTTAGAAGAAAGAAAGAAGTACTTTGCAGCAATAAGAGCAAAAGAAAAGAGGAACAAACCACCAACTAAAGCTCAAAAGAGAAATACAATGTCTACTTATCTAAAAAACATGGCTGGAGACAAGCATAATCAATTAAAGAACAAAAGCTTTGATGATATTCAGAAGTTATTTGACAAAGCTATGAAAAGGGTAAACACATTTGTAGATATGGATACAGAATTGGTGGAAGATAGTGAAGTAAGAGCAAAAGGCAGTAAGACAAGAGCAGAAGGTAGTTCAAAAAGAGCAGGCACTAACCTGGAACAAGAAAGTATTAAGAAGTAAAAGATGAATGTGGATAAAGAAACAGTAGAGCTTTAAAGACTAATAGAAGTGGTTCCTGATAAAGAGGAAGTAGCAATTGATGCTATTCCTTTGGTAACTAAGCCTCTAAGCATTGTTGGCTACCAGATTCATAAATAAGGGAAGAAAACCTATTACCAGATAATCAGGGCTGATGGAAGTTCAAAGATGTACTTAGTCTTCAGTCATATGCTCAAAAGCTTTGACAGGGAAGATTTGGAAACCCTATGGAAATTCATAAAAGCTAAGCATGGATCAACAAGGCCAGAGGAGGGCTACGAGAGAGTGCTATAGGGTGATCTAAAGACAATGTTTGATCCACATGTTGAAGATCAAGTATGGAGGAATCAACAGGATTACAGAGTGTTGGATTAGAAAATATATGACTCATCTGGAGTTCATTCTTTAAGGATGCAACATATGCACATTCATATGCTGGTAGAAAAGAGATACCCCCTTACACCTGCTATAATTATTGATATGTTAAACAAGAAGCTTCAATGTGATCATTTCAGTAAAGTGGTATATCAGCTTCTTAAACTTCTCACAAAACAGCTCAAGAATCAATGAAGTGTTTGGAAGCATCCTCTTGGTGATTTATGAAGCTTTCAATGATGAAACTTGAGATTTTGAAGGAGAATATCAAGTTTAGGGGAGGATTGTTAGGATTAAAAGCCTTCTTGAAGTTACTACTGCTAAGGTTTGTTACTGCTGCAAAGCAAAAGTTAGTGCTGTTCATTAACTCTAATGAAAAATATGCTAGTGTATATTACTACTGCTAGTATATGTTAGTATTGCTAGAGTAAAGTTAGTACTGCTGGTGAAGATTGAAGAAAATATTCTAAGTAGTTACTACTGCTTGTACATAGTTAATGCTGCTGGTGTATAAGTTACTACTGCTTGTTAAGAGTTAATGCTGCTGAAAGTTACAACTGCTGAAAGATTACAACTGCTGAAAGATAAATATTGCTTGAAGATCAAGATTACTTATGAGATAAGGATTGTTATTTTTAGAATAGATCTTTGAGAATAATCTAAGTTTTAGTAATATATTATAAATCGACTAGGACTCCTTGGTATATAAAAGGAGGTCCTAGGGCATAGAGTTTTATGTATCTTAGTCGTATAATTCATAGCTTTAAGGTTTTGTAACCCTAATACTAGGAGAGTATTCATATTATTTGTAATAATAACATTGGAGCTTTTATTGTTGAAATTATATTGTTTTGTGTTACTGTTTCATTGAAGAATTCTTCTTATATTAAAGATTAGATTTTGTATAATCTTTAGTATTATCAAACAAAGTTTCTTAACTAAGTTGTGTTAGATTTATCTAGCATAACTAATCCTTAAAAAAACTTATGGAATTCAATCATTAGAAGTTAACTGGGATCTAACAATTATTAATCCGATTAGAAAGTTGGTTTGTTTATTAAGTGCAATGATTTCTTCTCTCAAGGTGGCATATCATTCTTAATATTTAGGCGTTACATCATCCTAAGACCTAGACACATTATTCTGTCACAATTAAAGCATCCGTATAAAGCATCCTTATTTGCTGATTATAATCTATCTTAGGGATTAAAGCAATGGTGATCTTGTTAAACCCTAGCTCATAGAGACTTTACCCACTTACCGCTTAATGGTAATTTATACACTAGTAGTCCACTTGTCCAACTATCCAATGGAATCAGAACGTTACTTGTGGAATTATTTAGGTCACCTGCTAGTCAACACGATCAATAAACCATTGGCAATATCCAATTAACTAGTTAAGCCCGAAGCGTATCCTAGACACAGACTTAGAAGGACAATATTTATGTAACTATGATTCTATATGTACAAATTACTATATGGAGAGCTATCCCGGACTCTAGATCTACTTGGTCCGTGTCACTAGATCCAGTTGAATGATAGGTCGCATACAAAAGCGCGTAAATAAGTATAAATTGATAAACATAAACAAGAATTCAACGATAAATCAAGAAATCAAGATAAACAAATACCAAATATTCAGATTTTTATAATAATGGCTAATACCCAAAGGTATTAGCCTTCAAACGTCATAATAAATACAAAAGCAACTATTTAGCCAAGGTAAACTAACCGAGTTAACGAATGATACCAAAAACTAAATGATTACTAAAGTATATGGAATTACACGTTGTCTTCTATGGAATTGATAACGTTGCTCGACCTCTTCTGCTCTTAGGTTGCATGGTCTAGATGAAACAAAAGAAATTACTTTTGTTTTGGGCTTGTGATCTTAGCGTTCTTTGATTTAGGTTACCTATGACTTGTTCTAATGGATGACTTTTAGACTCTTTAATGTTAAAGACCTCGTCAACTTCTATTGACTCATCTTCATTATTATTATTATTATTATTATTATTATTATTATTATCTACTTTTACTTTTATTTCAGTGGCTTCTTCTTCACCAACATCATCATCAACCAATGGTGATAATTTGGTAGGAGGAGGACTTTCATCGAATGTTACGTTGAGTGATTCTTTGACTTTCATGGTGTGTTTATTCAAGATTATATAGGCTTTTCTATTTTGAGAACATCCTAGGAAAACACCTTCGTATGATTTTTTGTCAAACTTGGTTAGATAGTCTTTAGTGTTTAAAATGAAGCACTTGCTTCCAAACACTTTGAAGTATTCTAAAGTGGGTTTCCTACCTCTATATATTTCATAAGGGGTTTTTCCTAGAATTTGTCAGATTAATATTCTATTAAGAATATAGGTTGAAGTGTCAACGGCGTTGCACCAAAACTTTTGAGGTATAGATTATTCATTTAACATAGTCCTAGACATTTCTTGTAGTGTACGATTTTTCCTTTCAACAACCCATTTGATTGTGGAATACGAGTAGCCGAGGAATTATGAGTAATGCATTATGCATCACAAAAAGCTCCGAATTATACTTCGTTATCAAATTCCCGACAATGATCCGTTCTAATAGCAACTATAGAACATCCTAATTGATTTTGGATTTTCTTACTTAATATTTCAAAATTTTCAAAAGCTTCACTTATGGTTTTTAAAATTTTTGTCCAAGTGTATCTTGAATAATCATCCATTATTACTAAAGTATAAAAGTTACCTTCGTAACTCCTAATAACAGACAGACCAAATAAATCCATATGTAAAAGTTCTAAGCATCTATTAGTAGAAATCATGTTTTTAGCTTTATGGCTTGCATGAGCTTGTTTTCCTATTTTGCAAGCATCACAAAAATGTTTATCATATTTTAGCTTAGGTAAATTTCTAACCAATTCTTTGGATGACAAAGATTGGATTAAACGCATATTTGCGTGACCAAGTTTTCTATGCCACAATGTAGAGTTATCGTCTAATATGGCAAGACATAATTTGTCTTGAGACTTATTTCCTAATTTCATAACATATAAACTATTTTTCCTAATCTCATTTCCCATGACTTTACCATCGTTGGTTATTTCACTACCATCTTCCGTAAATAAGACTCTATACTTATTGTCACAAATTTGACCGACACTAAGTAAATTAAAAGCTAAGTTATCTACGTGTTCTACGTTTGATATAGAAAAAGAGTCGTTAGAGACCATACATTTGCCTATGATCTTTCCTTTTAAGTTACTTTCAAAAACAACATTACCTCCGTCGTATGATTTTTAAGTAGAGAACGGACTTTTGTTTCCCGTCATATGTTTGGAGCAACCGCTATCTTTAATCTATTTGTCCGGCTCCAAACCAATTCTCAAACATACCTATTTAAGCAAAAACAAACTCAAGCGCTTGGTCCTTAATATCTCATGGGTCCAAAAATGTTAGTGTTGTACATCCCTTTCATTTGTTCCATTTGGTTGGGATATTGAAATGGGATACAATTTCCTGGATGCACAAAACCTTGAGTTTGATTGTTATTCCAATTCATGGGATAATGATTTTGATAAATTGGTCCATTACAATATCTTCTAGGTTAAGGTGTATTGTATCTTGGTTAAGAAGAGTTACTTCTTCTAGGTGGAGGTGTTTTAGATCTATACTCAGTTTTAACATATCCTACACCATTCTTAAGGGATGGTTTGAGAGGCGGTCTTTTTGAATTTTCAATGCTATTATGTATTAGTTTCTTTCTAACAATGACAAAATCCGATAAAGAGGACATAGGTGGACTAAAAACAGGTTCTGCCATTTTTTGGCTGGTCGACGGATTGACGGATCCATGCACGGTGGATCCGTCTGCCTTTAAGGTAGATCCGTTACTTGCCAAATCGGTGGTCGACCCAACAAAATAGTTTTTTTGTTCCGCTTTACTCTTATCAAATCCTAAACCTATTTTTCAACTAGATGACTTTTGAACATTAAGCATTTCTCTTAGTGAATTAGCACTTTGATCAAATTTGACAAATTTAACTTGAGTTTCTTCAAGTTTAGCATTTTCTAAACGAAGTTATTGACAAGACTCACAACCAATGTCAACCTCTTTATTTCTCTTAAGTTTCTTAATTTTCTCATTCAACTCTAAAATTTCTTTTTCAAAAAGCTCTCTTTGAGTTTTCAAAATTTTGTTTTTGTTGATTATTTTTAAGTTAATTTCACATAAGTTATAATACTCAATTTGCATACTATCATCATCAAAATAAAAAGCATTATCACTAAAATGAGAAGAGTCAAGAGTTACCTCATTTAACGATTGGGCCATGAGACAAGTTTCTTTGTTGGTTTTGTCCTCAGATTCATTTTCACTATCGCTCCAAGAACCCCCAATAAATGCTTTTTGATCCTTGTTTCATGGAGGCTTTGGACATTCGCCAATGAGATTATTCGGATCACCGCATCTAAAGAATATCCTATCAATCTTGCCTTTCTTGTCATCCCTTTGCCGGAATGACTTCTTCTCCTCTTATGGTTTCCTAACAAATCTACCTTTCCTTCTAAAGAAAATTTTAAAGTTCCTTACTGTTGATCTACTTGAATAGATCTTGAATTCCTTAGCTTGTGTAAGGTTTAGTTATGCAAGGTAAATCCTATGCAACTATGGTAGAAACTTTGTAAAATATATCAAAGACTATGAGGAATCTAATCTTTGATCAATAAGAAGAATATGCAATAGAACAGTAATTCTAATGAACATACAGATTAACAAACAAAGCTTCAATATATTAATACAAATACTCTAACTAGTATTAGGGTTACAAAACCTTGAAGCTATAATGATATCAAAACAAAAGATTTTTAGATAGCAAAATCTATGCCCTAGGACCTCCTTTTATACACCAAGGAGTCCTAGTCGATTTACAATATATTCCTAAAACTTAGAATATTCACTATGATCTATTCTATAAATAACTCACTTATCATGTAAGTAATCTTGATCTTCAATCAATCTTTATCCTTTCTTCTGTCTTTATCAATTCTCTTTTGACAGTAGAAACTCTTTCAGCAGTCTTAATCTTTAAGCAGTTGTAACTTTTGTACAAGCAACATTAACTTAGCACCAGCAGTAGTAACTTATACACCACCAGCATTAACTTAGCAGCAGTAACTTCAAGATCATCATGAAGTCTTTTAATCCTAACAATCCTCCCCTAAACTTGATATTCTCCTTCAAAATCTTAAGTTTCTTCATTGAAAGCTTCATTAATCACCAGAAGGATGCTTCCAAACACTTCATTCAGGTACATAGCCTTCCTTAAGCTATTTCTTGACCAATCTAAGAAGCTCAAATGCCATTTCACACTCATAATCAACTTGAAGCTTCACATCATTGAACATTTGATGTAGTGTATGTTTTGTCAGTGGATACATCTTCTCAACCAATAGATAAAATAACATAGATTGCATTGTTACACAATGAACTCCACAAGAATCATAAAGCTTCCAATTCAGCACTTTAACTAATCCTTGTTGATTCTTCCATACGTTATCTTTAACATGATGTTCAAACATGGTCTTCAAATTAAGAAGTAAGAAATTATCCATGTAATTTACTGGCTTTTTCTTCTTAAATTTTGCTTTGACTATACTCCAAAGAACTTCCAAGTCTTCTCAGTCAAAGTTTTTAAGCATCTTTCCAAAAGTTAAATACATCTGAGGCTTACCATATGCTCTAATAATTTGGAAAAAGCTTTTCTTTCATTCTTTATGGATCTTGTAGTCAACAATGGTTGGAGATTTAGTAGATAAAGGTGTAGCATCAAAAGTTACATCATCTCCATTATCTAGAACTATTTCTATATATTGCTTAAGCTCTTCAGACACTTTGTCTTCTTCAAACTTTTGCTTTTTAGAGCTTTCTTGTTCTAGCTCTTCTCCTGCTCTTTTAGAACTACCTTCTGCTCTTGTCTCACTGCCTTCTGCTCTTACTTCACTACCTTCCACCAATTCTGTATCCATATCTACAAATGTGTTTACCCTTTTCATAGCTTTGTCAAATAACTTCTGAATATTATCAATGCTTTTGTTCTTCAATTGATTGTGCTTGTATCCAACCATGTTTTTCAGATAAGTAGACATTATATTTATCTTTTGAGCTTTAGTTGGTGGTTTGTTCCTCTTTTCATTTGCTCTTATTGCTGCAAAGTGCTTCTTTCTTGCTTCTAAGAGTTGTACAAACAACTTGGACTTCTCTTTAATACTCAACTTCTTTTGTTCTTCTGCTTGCATTTGTTAAGCCATTTGATAATCAGCATCTATCATTGCTTGCACATTATCCCATGAAACAATTTTGGCTTTTTCTTCTCTTTGTCTTACAAGCCTATCTTATTCCTCTAATTCAGCTTGCATTTGAGCTTGAAGTCTTTGAGCAACTTCCTCATCATGCCTAATTTGATCTTTTTTCTTTGCTGGTTTCTCAGGCTCTTCCATGATACCTTTACCTTTATCTTTTGATGGTAGTTGTTGAGGTCTTATTCTTGTTGTAGATTCACTCTGCTCTCCTATCACAACCCCTTTGACTTTAGATTTTGCACTTTTGATCTCTATTAAAGTCTGAGCAAGAGTCAAATTATGAGCAGTTGTAGTTTCAATTGGACTGGCAGTAATAACTACTTCACCAGCAGTAGTTGTAACACCCCCAAATTGGGTCGCAGCGGAATAAGGGTCCGGGGCGTGTTACTTCATAGATCAATAACACAAGATATTTATAGAACGACCAAAAAGTCGTTTTAAAACTGATACATTGGACTTAACAAATATTTGATACAAATAGCCCGAATCTTTAACTTGTTCCTGATTATTATTACAAAGATACTGGTTTACAACATAAAA
>BQNB010050965.1:0-31849 GCA_026074375.1 Tanacetum coccineum | reverse complement strand
GCTCCCCAAGGTAAGGAACTTGGTCTTATAAATCCTTTATTACAAAATTCTTGCAATTGATCCGACAATTCTTTCATCTCGGATGGGGCTAATCGATAAGGCGCCCATGCTACAAGTGTAGTACCAGGTACCAAGTCGATCTGAAACTCCACTTGTCGGGTCGGTAAAACGCCCGCAAGTCTCCAGGAAAAACTTCTAGAAAATCTTGCACAACTGGTACATCTTCAGGTCGTTTCTCCTCCGACTTGTCTCCAGTCTTCTTTTCGGTGATGCGTTCCAAAAAGACATGGCATCCTTTTAGCAAATACTTTGGAGTCTTGGTGCATGAGATAATGTTTAGTCGGGACTCGTTTCTACCGTCACTCTTGTCTCCTTGAACAATTAACACTTCATCGCCATAGGGGATACGATCAATCTTCTCGTCACAAACGATCATGACATGGTACTTTGTTAACCAATCCATACCAATAATAGCGTCAAAACTACCAAGCTCTACGGGCTTTAGGTAGATATTAAACGGGTGATTTAACAAGTTTAAAGTACAAACCTGACGTATGGCATTAACTCCTGTTATTCTTTCGTCGGCTATTTCAACATCATAACTATTGTCAAACGTAGATGGGGTGATATCAATTAAAGAGCTAAACGTTTTCGACACAAAAGTTCTATCGGCACTAGTATCAAATAAGATAGAAGCATAACGGTTATTTAGTAGGAATGTACCTGTAACAATGTTTGAGTCAGGGTTGGGTTCACCTCCTCCCAAAGCATAAGCCCTTCCACGAGCTTCACCGTTCCCAGTCTAATTTCTACAGTTTTGGTTCTTCAGTTTTGGGCAATCCCTCTTGAAGTAACCTTGACTTCCACATTCAAAACACGTACCCGTCTTCTAAACAGTTCCAGGGGATCTCTGAGTGTTAACAGCAGCGGGACTCCTACAATCTCGGGCCAAATGACCAACTCTTTTACAGTTCGTGCACTTTGCAGCGCACGGCCCATTATAGTGAAACTTGCATTTGTTGCACAAGGGTAGATTTCCAGCATACTCTCTCTTTTCAACAGACCCAGCCGTATAAGCCCTGGCCACATTCTGCCTCTTGTTAGGCAGCTTTTAAGCATTGTTGTTTCTTGAGTTGTTATCCAATCTCCTTTTGTTTTCAGCTTGCCTAGCAGCATAAGTAAGAAGCTTCTGGTCCATCAAACTCCTTGACAACTTAATGTCTTCTTGAAGCTTTGTTAGCTTAGATGCCATCACACTCCCTTGAATGCTATCAGGAAGTCCACCAGTATACTTCTCTAGTCTGTCAGATTCTTCGGGAAGCATTCTTAAACATAGAAGAATCAATTCTTGAAAGCGTTGAGTATAGCTCTCAACATCCGTACCTTTCACAACCAAGTTCCACAACTCGGTCTCTAGCTTCTTTATCTCACTCCTCGGATAATAGTTTTCAGTCATCATTTTCATCAACGTCTTCTACGACATTTCATAAGCAGCATCATGTCCGACAGTCCTAACATAGGAATTCTACCATGTTAGCGCACTGCCCAACAAAGTACATGTGGCATACTTTACCTGGCATTCAATAGTGCAGTTGCTAATGTGGAACAAAGATTCCATTTTCTTGAACCAGTGGGCTAACCCTACAGCTCCTTGAGTTCCCTTAAAGTTAAGGGGTTGGCAATTCAAGAACTCCTTGTATGTGTGCACGCGATCAGTGCGTGGTATCCTTCCACCACCACTTCCAGAGTCGTGGCTTCTATTTCCATTGTCGTTTCCATTACCATTTCCACTATTTCGATTTGCTTAATGCTCTGCCAACGCATCAGCCACGCGTTGGGCTATCAACTGATTAATAACAGCTTCACTCATATTGTTTTTCTTCGGTGCCATTTTCTAACTTCACACAAGAAAATAAGACGTGAGATTTCATCCAAAACATAACCACGATACATAATGAGTACGATATATAAAATGAGATCATGACACGCAGGGAATATATGCAAATGAGATCAACGATGACATAAATAAACCGACGATATATATAACAACATCGCAAAACATACATAATAGGTTCGGTTACAAAATGAGAAATACAAGATCTTAACGACCTACTAGCTGAGAGTTACCCATAAAACTTAGTAGGCTATACAAGATAGCTAAATAATGAAACTAGTCTAACAACTACTGCCAGCGTCTGGCGGTCCATCCTACCTCTCAGGCTCTCTAGCATCCTCCCTGGCTCTGTCACACTGTATGTACTTGGTCAACCTGTTACCACCATCTCGCCTAGGGCTGAGCAAACTAAACCGAAAACCGACCCGACCTAACAAACCGAGCCGAACCGAGCTTATTCGGTTCGGTTTTCGGTTTTGGATATATATTTCGGTTTTGTCGGTTCGGTTCGGTTTCAGTTCGGTTCGGCTCAAACCTGACACTTAGTCAGTTTCGAACTACATAACCGAACTAAACCGACCTTATTCGGTTTGGTTTCCGTTTATATAAGGTTAACTCGGTTTGGTTTTCTGTTTGCAAAATTCCGTATTTTGGTTTCGGGTCGTTTTTTTCGGTTCGGGTCAGTTTCGACCTGATGCTCACCCCTAATCTCTCCTCTGTTGCTGTAGTACTCTGATCTCAGCCTGCAACCCATAAATACACTCCATGGCATGAGTCCAAGCCTGTCGAGCGTATGTAGCCTCCTGCTTTGCAGAAATAGCCATAGTACGATGATATCGTCTTTCCCTCTCAAGTGTAGATTCATGAGCCCGTAGTACGACTCTGTCATCTTGTGTGTCCTGGTGACGCACATAAAACTCCTCGATATCTTGTCTATGCCTGGTGGCAATATCAGTCACACTCTCCTTGACCTCCTCCAAGGCGGTTATAAATCCAGACTCAGTACCTCAGGCCAAAGTAAACCCAGGCTGTCTAGCAGCAGCGGCTGCTGAACTCTCTCTAATCTCGAACCTCTGAGATGGAGCAACAAATATATCCCTCTTCCGAAGTGGCATGTCTGCCTCAAGAATGATATCTTTACGGGTAGGTGGTGGTAGTAGTAATGGTGGTGATGGAATCCTGGGTAGTAGAGATGATAGAGGTGATAGTAGAGATGGTAATAGAGGTGTAGGTGCAGTACGTCACTCCTCTATGATTGCATCAATGGATGATGGTAAAGGAGTTTGAGGTTGGAACAACATCCGTGCCCTAGGGAGTCCAGTCTGGGATAAAAGGATGATATGGTGATGAGAAGTAGGTGATGGTGGTGTAGAAGGGACCTCATCCTCCTCTACCTTAGATGGTAGATCAATGTACAATCCAGTTGGTGGGGAATCATCCAGAGCTAAGAGCTCCTCCTTCTCCTCCTCAGAGGGCTCCTCCTTAGGATCCTCTTTTGGATCCTCCTCAGCCGACTCGGAGTCAGCCGAGTAATCCAGTGAGAGAGCAGTGGGTGATGCAGGTGCAGGTAGTGGCTGATCCTCAGCTGGTGTTATGTCATCGTCTGCTGGTACAAGATACTCTGGATATGCAGGAGCATAGACTGGTGAGAGTGGTGCCTCTGGCTCGTAAGCATCCATCAAAGGGATACACCAATATGGTAAATCATCGTCACTGGATACGGAAGTGTACGTAACAATGGTGTGAGACGAAGACGATGACGATGACGACATGATTGCTGTGACAATCAAAAGGTTTATATAAGTATAATATATAAGACAACTATCAAAATATATGTAAGATAAGGTAGACACGTATATAAATCATGTAAGCACACAGTGTAAGCAAATAGTGTGTATGCTCATGAAAAGTTTTATGTGATGCAATGTTTATGAAAACGGTTATAGTCTAGGTAAGACATGCAACCTAGTTCTCTATAACCTTCGCTCTGAATACCAATCTGTAACACCCCCAAAATATGTCGCAGCGGAATGGTTACCAGAGGCATTACTTCATAATATACAAGCACACGATAGATAAAGAATGGCCTCTATATGAGTCATTTAAAAGATAACGTTTGATTTAATTTCAGAGTTTGTACAAAAGCACCATGCTTAAATAGTTCACTGATATAAAAGCGTAAAGATTTTTATACATAACCAAATGTTCAAAAGTAATGCAGTAAATCTTTCGTGATGCGAGACAGCAAAATGTGACTCATAAATGATGCTCCCAAAATGCTAACCAATTAGCCTGCAGTCACTAACCTGAGAAAAATATGCTTTAAAACGTCAACATAAAGTTAGTGAATTCATAGGTTTATGTAAGTATAAATGTAGGACCGCAAGAGTTCAATGCGTGAAATAATGTAACACATACAAAATCACAAAATGTAATTACGATTGCCCTAAGCTCATGACACCGAAGCTACAACTATGTATGTATGCATATTTATGCACTGATGTACCCTTGTAGATGTTCAACACGCAACATCCGAAATCAGATATGATATACATCCGTTTGACAAGTAAGCATGACTTACTCGGACGGGGATGCCAATCCCAAATAGATCTATTTATAACACACGCGCTTACACAAAGTAATTAACAGTTCATGATACTGGGTATAATGGGTTATCGCTACTTAGGCAACTCGTAATATGTTTAAAAGAATACTCGCGTCCAAATGTAAAACATGGCATGTATCTCACCCCGAGATTTGTAAAGTATTGTTGAACAAGTAAAGTGGGACTATAAACTCACCTCAAGTGATGAAATTGATTTCAAGAAAAATCAACTAGAAATGTCGTCGATAAAGACTGGTATGCAACCAATTTAATTATAGGTCGATTTAGAATACGCATGAAAATATAAAACAATGCACTATATTTTATCTTGTTATATCACCACCTAATACTTTTAGACTTAGCTTATAAATTAAAATAATGCTTTCGTTAAGTTTACCACTTTTATTATTTTTACAACGACAATATATATAGTCTGATTAATTTATAAAATAATATTTATAAAATTGAAAACGCGTATAAATATTAATTAAGTGATACTATATTATTTTCTATGTTTTTTATAGTCCAAACTGACCCAAAAAGGCCCGAAAACCTGTTTTACTATTCACGTCAGCTTTCATTACTTGTAAAAATAGTGCAGAAATTTTTGTGACACTTTTCGAAAAATAGTCCAAGTTTAATTAAGTTTTACTCTTCCGTGTTATACTTTTGGGCTTCAAAACTAGCGATAATTGACTGAAAAATCATTCCGGACAACATTCTAGTTTTATACTTAAGCCGAGTTGGACCTGAAAATGGTTAAAAATACGAATTATAAATCTGCCAGATTTTGCCGAAAAACTGTTTTTGTCGGTATTGTTTCAAATCTAGTTTTGACCATAACTTCTTCGTTTTACATCCGTTTTTCGCGTTCTTTATGTCCACGGATTCATATTAAGATGAACTAGCAAAAAATTCGTAACTAACAGTTTTAAACCTGCTATCCTAAGGGGCGTTTTACACACTTTAAAACTATAATTTTAAGGGTTTTTAGAAAGATAGATATGTTACTAAACTATCAACTTTTGTTCGCCTAAGTTACTAAACTTTTTTTTGTTCATTTGGGTTACTGGGCTATCGAAGTTTAACTTTAAGGTTACCGAATAACAAAAGTGTGTTCATTCAGGTTACCTCAAATACTGGCAACCGGGATAGTGTGTTTTGAAACCTTTTCCACGTAAGGCTTTTTATGGGCCTAGTTGTTCAAACTCAGAAACTTATTAGGTTTTACTGACATGTATGTTACTCAATCTTTGCGAATTTGTTCTCTTAAGTTACTACGGTTTGTTTCTTTTGTTCTTCTATATTAACCACATGGTTTTTATACAAGTTTTTTTATGCATTTTTATACTCATATTTTTATACACGCTTTTTATACACACATTGTTACACGTTTTTATGCATCTTATTTTTTTACACGTGTTTATTCATAAGTTTTTTATACACACAATTATATATTTTTTCTTTATTAGATATATATAATTTATTAATATTTATATTTATATATTATATATTCTATTTTATATATATATATATATACATACGTTTATATGCACACGTTTTTATAAAAATGTGTATTACATCATGTGTATAAGAATGTGTGTATAAAAACATATATATAAAACCGTGTATAAAAATACGTGTATAAAAACGTGTGTATAAAAACGTGTGTATAAAATTGTGTATAAAAACGTGTATAAAAATTTGTATAAAAACGTGTATATAAAAATGTGTGTATAAAACTGTGTATAAAACTGTGTATAAAACTGTGTATAAAACTGTGTATAAAAATATGTGTAAAAATGTGTGTATAAAACCGTGTATAAAAATGTGTGTATAAAAACGTGTTTATAAAATCGTCTATAAAAATATGTGTATAAAACTGTTGACAATGATGAATTGAGAGGAAAACACATAGTGAAAGTGATTTCATTGAACTGAAAATGAAGAATAGTACATGGTATTTATACAAGAAATGAGCGGGAAAAGAAAAACTAACTCAAACTAACTATCTTCTAAAGTTTACAACATAAAACCCTAAACTTTCTAATAAGTTACTCTTGAGTTCCTTGTTAGTTTTCTGCAATGCTTCTCCTTACAACACCGTGTATAAAACTGTGCTACTAGAAATGTGTGTATAAAAAGCTGTGTATAACTGTGTATAAAAATAGTGTGTATAAAAAATGTGTGTTTGAAAAACGTGTTTATAAAAAATTGCGTGTATAAAATGTGTAGAGAAAAATATGTATAAACGTGTGTTAAAATTCGCCAAAGTTTGGTAATTAGGTGACAAATATTCGCAAAGTTCAGTAACTTATTTGTATTCAAAGTCAATGCCAGATGGCAATGTAACCGGGATATTAAACACTTGCACAACCTGTCACGATAGTTCGATAACAAATTTAATCGGTTTTGGGGGGGGATTGTCCCGTAACCCAAATGAACAAAAAAAAAATTAATAATTTAGGCGAACAAAAGTTGATAGTTTGGGTAACCAGTTTATTAAAAACCCTAATTTTAACCTAATTTTACAAAACAACAACCTTTTAATTTTAACCACTTTTACCTCCTTCACAATAAAACAATCCAAAAACTAACCTGTAATCCCATCTAAACTTCACAATTTAATAAAATAACTTGTAAAATCAAATAAGCTAGTTTATGAATAACAAACTTGTTAACATGCTTAATAATCATACAAGTAAGTAGTGTCCTTGATTTCTTTGCAAATGTTTATAAAAGTCTACTAGTTGGTGATATAACTTAATAATCATGATGTTTATGTATATAAATAAATTATGTAAGTGTAGAAATATGTATAAACATAATCAAATATGTATGAAAATCAAAAGAGTAAATGTAGTATGCTTATAAAGATGATGATAAAAAGAAACCTTAGTCTTTGATTTTAACCCAAAAACCTTATCAAAATCTCAAATCTTGCTTTATGAAACCCCAACTTAGATCTTGGAAACCCTTGCTTAAAATGAAAACCCTAAGTTGCAAATCAACTTAGAACACCTTAGATAATACCCTTGATCACACTTATATACTTGTAATATCACAAAAATGGAAACTATAAAAGTTTTTATTGTTTATTTTTAAGCCGTGAGCTCCTAGAGAGAAAAAGAGAGTGTTTTTTATTTTTGTAAGTGAGAAGTGAAGTGAGAAAGGTTTGTTGCTAGTTCCTTTTATAGTCAAAATATATAGAAAGCAAAATCAAACACAATCTATGAATCAAGGGGAGGGGGTGGTGTTTGTAAGGGATTGGCATGGGGGAGGGGGACTGTCCTTGTAAGAAGGTTGATAGAACTTGTAAGATGGTTAGTAACTTGGTGTAATAATGCATGATAATATCTAGTACTTAAAGAAAATGATATGGTTTTGTATATATGTATGTGTATGTCCGGACCTATATATGATTTAGGGGAAGGAATTGTTTAATTTTTGACCAAGTATAAATATTGAGGGTATTGGTTAAGGTGGTATAGTTTACATGCATGCATGAAATTAAATATTGCGAAACGTAAACGTTTTACGGAGCGTATAAAAATAAAATATGAAAAGTTATAAATTATCTTCATAATAATTATATAACACTTGTTTGACGTAAACTTTTATTTGTTTAATGCCGGTTTACGTTGATTGTTGACTTTTGGTTTACGCGATTTAACTTAACGGTTGAAATTAAAAGTAATTGCGTAAAAACTCAAAATAAATAATTTGAGTTTATGCACGTAAAATGACCTGAAATTACGGATTCTCACAGTCTTCCTCCGTTAAAAGAGCTTTGTCCCCAAAGCTTTAACTTAACAGTTGAAATTAAAAGTAAATGCGCAAAAGCTCAAAATAAATAATTTGTGTTTATGGACGTAAAATGACCAGAAATTATGGATTGTCACAGTCTTCCTCCGTTAAAAGAGCTTTGTCCCTAAAGCTCAAGTCGTGGTATTTCACAAAGGTGCGGGGTTTGCAAACAGGTACAAATACTTCTTCCGAAATTGATCCTCGCGTTCACACGTAAACTCTAGGCCTCTCCTAGAGTTCCATCGAACTTTAATGATAGGAATGCGGCTTTGCTTGAACCGCTTGACCTATCGGTCCATAATTTCCACGGGTTCTTCAACGAAATGTAACTTATCATCAATATGGATCTCATCCAATAGAATCACGAGCGATTCGTCAGACAAGCACTTCTTCAAATTAGACATGTGAAACGTGCTATGAACCTTGCTTAATTGTTGAGGAATTTTGAGTTTATAAGCAATGGTTCCTACTTTCATTAACACCTTGAAACTTCCCCCTTTTGCCAAAATGGATAACCCCTTTCTAAGGTGATACCTTTAACATGACTTTGTCTCCCACTTGAAATTCTAAAGGCTTACGCCTCACATCGGTATAACTCTTTTGACGATCGCGGGCGGCTTGAATTATGCTTTTAATTTGTACGATCTTCTCGGTAGTTTCATGAACAATTTCTGGGCTAGTGAGCTGTAGGTATGGCACCCATGGGTAATGGGTATGGGTACTTCTAACCCGTCACCCGCACCCACGATGTTTCTCTTACCCGTCACCCGCCCACCACCCGTCTACGGGTACAATGTTTTGCCCATGCCCATGCCCGCGGGTACCCATTGCCTGCGGGTAAACCCGTGGGTTTGTAAAACATAACATTTACACATATGTTTCCGAATCCTTTGAAAATAAAATTTGATAAAAATGTGCATAAGTTACTATATATTGATAAATATGCGCACAATTTATCAACTATCCACTAATTATATATTAAAATAGCATTAATACATAAAAAGAGTATAAAAATATACTTTTGTGACTCATGAATTATTGACTAAGACTAGTGGTTACTTTCGCATTAAAATCGTAAGACCAACTAGAAACAAACTTGACTTGATTATTGAGATATTTAGTATATATATATATATATATATATATATATGATACTTTCATGATTCATATTCTTATTGTAGTTTTGGATCTCAAAAAAGACGTATGTGACTATTAAATTTATCTACTAATAACTTAATAAATATTTAAGTAATATAATAAATGTCAGTTTAATAAAAAATGTCTTTACGGGTATAACGGTGGGTATTTTAAATGGGTGTGATGGGTTTACCCACGATAGGTATACATTACCCGTCACCCACCCACCACCCGCTAGTGGGTTCATTTTTCACCCACGACCCACCCATGGGTAATAAATAACAGGGATAGCCACCCATCACAATGTTGGTACCCGCAGGTTATGGGTTTTTTCTCGCCTGTTGCCATGGCTAGTGAGCTGAGCATCTCCGACCTCGGCCCAGCAAACAGGTGATCGACACTTGCGACCATAAAGTGCCTCAAATGGTGCAGCCTTGATGCTAGTATGGTAACTGTTGTTGTAGGAGAACTCTACTAGCGGTAAATGTTTATCCCAACCATTTCCAAAATCTATTACATAAACGTATAACATGTCTTCCAGGGTTTGAATGGTTCTCTCGCTTTGACCATCGGTCTGCGGATGGTAATCCGTACTCATATCCAAACGAGTACCCAATGCTTTCTGGAGCGACTTCCAGAAATGCGATGTAAATCTGCTATCGCGGTCAGAGATGATAGAGACCAGCACTCTATGCCTTGAGACCACTTCCTTCAAGTAAAGTCTTGTCAATCTATCCATCGAATCAGTTTTCTTCATTGGCAAAAAGTGAGCAGACTTGGTAAGATGATCAACAATCACCCAAATGGTATTGTAACAACTTGACGCCTTAGGTAGCTTTGTGATGAAGTCCATAGTGATTTTCTCCCATTTCCATTGAGGTATCTCAGGTTGTACCAAGAAACCAGATGATTTTTGGTGTTCAACTTTGACCTTCGAGCATGTCAAACACTTACTGACGTAGGTGGCAATGTCTGCTTTCATGTTAGGCCACCAATATAATTTCTTCAAATCATGGTACATCTTGTCAGAACCCGGATGGATTGAATACTTTGACTTATGCGACTCGTGTATAATCAAAGCTCTTAAGTCACCAAAGCATGGTAACCAACTTCTATTTTTCAAACATAACATTCCGTCTACACGGGGTTCTAGTTTCTTGATCATACCTCCTAAGTCATCAGATTTGATGTTTTTAGCTTTCCTTGCCTCGGCTTGAGCGTTTAAAATTTACATGGGTAGAGTCAAACCAATAGTCATAACTAAGGCTCGAACTCGTAATGGTTTGATCCGTTCTTTATGGCTCAAAGCATCTGCCACTACATTCGCCTTTCCTAGGTGATAACGAATTTTGCAATCGTAATCACTAAGCAACTCTAACCAACGACGTTGCCTCATGTTCAACTCATTCTGATCAAGGATATGTTGTAAGCTTTTATGATCAGTTAACACGGTACACTTTGTGCCATACAAGTAGTGTCTCTAAATCTTTAGAGCGAACACTACAACTCCTAACTCCAAGTCGCGAGTTGTATAATTCTTTTCATGAATCTTCATTTGTCGAGAAGCATAAGCTATAACCTTCTCCTTTTGGAGTAATACAACACCCAAACCTTTATGCGAAGCGTCACAATAATCTACAAAGTTCTCGGTTCCTTCGGGCAAAGCCAAAATTGGTGCGCTACACAATTTTTGTTTCAAGCATAAGCTATAACCTTCTTCCTCATTATCTCCCCATTCGTACTTCACACTCTTCTGAGTTAACTTGGTGATGTGTGTTTTCCAAGCTTTAAATTTATAATAACTAGAAATACCAATTCTGACTAAAAACACAACATTCAGGCAAGTATACCCTATTCGAGTGTAATATAGGATTAGGTAAGTCTAGGTCGTTCCATGGGAATTGAAGTTTTCACAGTTTGTAATTAAGGTGCTAAGGTTAATAAGATTGTCATGGATTAAATTAACCAAATCTTGCATATATCGTATATTGTAAATAAAGCGATTAAAAGATGATTCAAGTAAATGATTAAGGTATGTTTGTTTAGGTAATGGTCACTAAGACAATGAAGTGTTTAGGATAGTGTTTATAAGTTTAGAGAATAAAGATTTCACAAGTTACAAATCCTTTTGGCCTTTAAATATAACGAGTGATTATATCGATTAATAACAACAAATCCTTTCGGCCTTTATAAGTTATTATAACCAATATATTAAGTGGAATGATTAAACACATTTATAAAAGAATCCTTTTGGCCTATATTCTTGTATAAAATATGTTTTACCAATTCAATAAACACATATCCAAACGCTCCATATCCAAGATCACATATTGCCCACAAAAACAACACAGATGCACTTACTCCATGATCAAAGAAGTAACAAAACACATAACATTCATCATGAATTCAGTAAAGATCATATTCAAAGGATAAACAAAAATTATACCAACTTCAAGAGCAAATGTTTGATGATTTCACAAGTTTTCCCAATGAAAACTATATTATATTCAAAGTAAACTCAGAAACTATGAACAATTCTGTCACAATCGCTTATAGATTCGAAATAACACTTCAATTATGCTTCTTTGATGGATCAAAATCTGGAAATTTACAGTGGAGAGTGGTAGTAGTCGATGGCGGTGATGGTGGTTTGAAGGGGTGTTTGGATCCTTGATTTGTCAAGCCAAGATCACCAAAAATCCCTATTTTAAGTGTTCTAAACGGTCTTCTTATTCCATATTTTCTCGAATGATTTGTGTGAGAGTGTGTGAAATGAGAGAGCCAAGGAGGGTATTTATAGGCTTTTCAGGGGCCAAAAACCACCGCACAAACTTATTTGTGCGCCGCACGTCAGGAGTTAATGCTATCTTCATTTAATTGCCTTTAATTTTTCCACAGACTCAAAAGTGCGCCGCACTTTGGGTAAAACCGCCGTCCTTTTGGCATTTTCAGCACTTGGCCTTATTCAAGGTTAATTCTCTTCGTGTGGCCGCTTGAACCAACTAAAACGGAGTTCATATGACCGAGTTATGGCCAAAATAGTGAACAGGTGTCGAGAGATCATTAACTTGAGTTATTTCTTCGTTTAAACTTCAATACTTCGTGTAATCTTCCGTATTCTTCCACGACACGTACCTAGAACATATAATATCAAATATACTTGATTAAGTACCGAAAGTTCACGAGAAATGATCAAATATATATAAATAACGTCGCCGAAAACATGTATAATTAAGGCGTTATCAAATCCCTCCACACTTAGCTATTGCTTGTACTCAGGCAATCAAAGCAGAAAAAATAAGATCATTTATTGTGACATGGAGAAATTTTGGATTTAACAAGTGTTTACAGATTTAGTAACTTTTTAGGCATGTACATATAACTAGGCACCTCACATAGGGAATGTGTTTGTTTAATTTTCATTCGAGTCACTCAGATAGGGTTTATATTTTTGTGAAGCCACTCATTTGTACAGACATAATCTAGATAACTACCATATGCTTGTACGAGACACATAAACATGACCGATGGGGCGTGAGCACCAGACAAAATCTCAAAGAGGCCAAATGTGATAACGAGGTGGTTTAATAGCTGATACTCTTGTGCCGGAACTTGAGCCTTATACTTTGAACTTTATTTCTTCAACTTTCTTCTCTTTTTCTCTTTTTTTTCTTTTTTTTCCTTTTTGATTTTTTTCTTTCTTATACCTGTGATAACTAAGGCAGATAACTATGATCTTTCGGGCACATACTTCATGATGTAGCTTAGGAACTTCAGGGATTTTAGCACTAAAAGCGAGTGCTACAAATACAAAAATTTCTTGAGATTTATTTCACCTCTTATCATATGGAATTGTCTATAAATTAATCTCACTGCGGTTAGTAAATGATGATCAAGCACAAGTTCAAGAGCTACTAAATTACCGGCTCACTCATATAATTTTCAACCAATACCATTGCTCTAGAAAAGGCGACAAATTACAAATACACAGCCGTAACGACGGATGAAACACTTGCAATTGCAATCAAACTTTAACTCGAACAAGCTAAAGGCATCAATTATCTTAGGTATCAAAGGTGGATACTCGAATTCTTTAAGGCTAAATTTCTCACAATTTTAGTGGACTGTTTTTGTGCTAGTTATAGTGTCAATCCGGGTGGATTTGCCTTACTAAGAGTATTCATTTTTAATTTTGAAAGGAAAGCATATATTAATTTTTTAATTTCCCAGAAAATATCAGTTGAAAATTTTTCTTAAATCACAGGGCAAACATGGAGGGATATGATTAATTTTTCCTATTTGGATTCCCTCCACACTTAAGTTGAACATTGCCCTCAATGTAAAAACTGATAATTAAGATGAAATAGGGAAAATTAAGGGAAAACGGTACTTCCCGGGACTCATAAGTGCTCAGTTAAATTCTGAAAGATACAACGCGAAACAGAATGCCAAACATGTAAATTCAATCATATGTAATATTATAATTCAAATATATCACTCCCCCAAATGATAAGCTATCACCATAAATCTAAGCTTTACCTATTTATTTAATCTGCAAAATAGACACAACTAAAAAAACGGTAAAATTCCAAGGCTCACTTTCGTAGGCAACACGATTGCATTTAGCGTATGCAACAAGCCTTTAAACCCCTCGGTGTCCCGAGTGGACGAGTTATAGTCTTGTGAGGGTTTCCAGCGAACACACCCACAAAGTTTGTTATATTTCTTTTTGGGTACAGAAATCAAGGTAAGAAACACACCGGCCAAACGAGTGACATACTTAAAAACTGCAAAGTTTTTATTATATATATTATATATATTTAGTATTCTATATATATATATATATATATATATATATATATATATATATATATATATATTTATATATATATATATATATATATATATAATAATATATGTATATATCTTAATGTTAGTTTTTTATAGGTTTATTATTATTATTTACTATTACTACTATTATTATTATTATACTTAACTCGATTTAAGATTCCTTCGTGATACAGTTCAAGTGGGAATGATTGGTTGCGGGTTTTCACACTAAATATATAATATATAATAAAATATAAAATATATTTAATCCAAAAACAACATTCAATGATACCGAGAAGTAGTTAGAGTGTTCCCGGTGTCGTTTTATCCCAACGAGGCTGTACTGAAAATCGATACAATTCTGAAGATTTGAGTTTGAAGGAAGGATTTGATTGATGAGATGAAAAAGTCAAATTAGATAATAAGTCCAACAAAAACGTTTGAGAAAAACCTAGAAATCGAAATTAAACTAGATAACGACGAGCCCGAATCCCGAACAAAAGGGGGGGAAAACCTAAAAATCCTTTTAAATATAACACTTACGAAGAAATTTTTGCTTCTAAACTACTCTAGGGATCAAATAACGAAGAATGAAAAAGACTAGACCGAAAACAGAGTCTGTTTGACCCAAAAACGAGTCAAAACAAAATCCCGCACCCGGACCGTTCTTTAAAAAGGGAAAAGTTGTAAAAATGACCCTACGAAAACTTTTGTATTTTTCCTACAAACTATATGACAAAAGAAAATTTTCTAAAAAAGCAAAATATTTTTTTGATAATTTTTGTATTTTTTATGAATTAAATAAACTTTTAACGAAATTAAATTATAAAAAATATCAAATGACTTCGAAAAATTCTGAAAAATTTACAAAAAATACTTTATACTATAAAGATCCTACGAAAAATAAGAAAACAAAAAGTTGCTTAACAAATAAGCCCGAAAATAAGCTTATTCAGTTTATAAGCTTATAAGCCAAAACACCCTTATATATCTAAGCCCTTGAGTCTTTAACGAAAAAGACCCAAGGGCGCAGTGGTAAGGAGTGTGTAAAAGGGGGGATCGTATCGATTGGTCCCGGGTTCGAGTCTTGCTCACCCGGGCCAATTGTCTTTCCCCTTTTTTTTCGAAAACTCAAAGAAGCAAAGTTGTTAAGCTCGTGGGGCTTAACAACTTTGTCTTCTACAACTTTTTACGAAAAGCCCTGGATAAGCTTAAAAATAAGCTTGAATGTGGCAGAATGGCTTAAAATGGCTTAAAGGCTAAAAAAAACTAAGTCTTTGGACACTTGTGGGCGAATAAGCTAAGTTAAGGGCTAAATAAGCTAAAGTGAGCTAAACTAATCTAAATAAGCTTAAAAAGGCTTAAAGCTCAAGGCTAAATAAGCTGTGAAGAGCTTATGCTTGACAGGAAAGCTAAACAAAGCTTAAAGGCAAAAAGGCTTAACTTGTGTGGACAAATAAGCTAGGAAAGAGGCTCAATAAGCTAAACAACTAATCTAAAAAGCTATTAAGAGCTAAAATAAGCTAGTGACATAAGCTAAATAAGCATAAAGAAAAATAAGCAGTCCCTACACCTAAGGCATTCAAAAACAGTCAAAAGCCAAGTTTGGGCTTAAAAATAAGCCAACAAATAAGCTTTTCAAAAGCTGAAACTAAACAAGCTTATACAAGAGCTTATAAGCTCTCTAAATAAGCCAAGAAACTTGGGCTTTAGAACACAAAAAGACAAAGAAAAAGGAGCTTAAAATCTCCCCTTTGCACCAGGGGAGATTAAAGCTTAAAACTAGGGGCTTATTTGACAGCTTGTTAAAAGCTGTCAAATAAGCTCAAATTAAAAAGATAAGCTTAAACAGATTTAGTACCCTAGCAAATTGACTTGTGCACAAATTTTGACCTCCTAAAACTCATTTAAACAAGCTGATTTTTATGGTGAAAAAGAGCCCTTGAGTTTTTAAAACTGCTACCACAACACTTGGTGGTTTTTTTGACTTACAAAGTCAAAAGACAAAGAGAAGTTTTAACAGCTTCTTAACACACTCAAACACACTCTTTTTTTGACACTTAAACTCAAACCACAAGTGCTTAACTAAATAAGCACTTGTGGTGTTTGTAAAAATCTAACAGTTTCACACAAGGGGTTATAAAACTTTTGAAAACAATTTTCAAACTAAAAGAGCTTGTTAAACAGCTTAAGGCAAGCTTAAAACTTAAGCTCAAAGTAACTAAGTGGTCTCAACCCATGCCAAAGCTTGATTTGACCCGTTTTAAGGCTTATGCCAAACACCCCTTTACTTTAAGCTGTCAAACTAAAGGGACATTAAAATCTATTTTAACACTAAAATTATTAAAACCTTTTATCTACTTTTACTTAATCTAACCTCATAAAGCTATTTTAAAACTAAAACTTGCAGCTTATTAATGGAAATAAGCCACTTTCTCACCTAGCTTATTACACTAACTTTGGCAGTTTTAAGATATAAACTGAGATTACACACTTTTATTCCATGAAAACTTAAAACAAATAAACAACAAGTCTAGGAAATATGTTTGCAAGGAATTGAACAGGAATTAAAAGTAAATAAGCTAATATTTTAAGCTAAAAATTAAGCTAAATGAAAATTAAGAAATGAAACCTTGGTTTATTGTTGTCTCAGAACCAAGCCACTCTTGTTGAGTGAGTGGCTTAAAAACTTGAAGCCTAATGGCACCTTGCCTCTATTCCCTGAGTTAAAAGCTCAATAAGCTAATATTAGCTTATTTCTTCATAAGCTTCCAAAATCAAACTCAATTGAACATTTATGAACTAAATTCAACTGAAAACAGTACTTAAGAGCTTTTAACAAGTTTTAAACTGAATTTGAGCTTATTAACAAGAATAAGCTCTAATGAGCTTATTGAGAGCTTATTTAGGTAAAACAGCTTAAAATGGAAATCAAAGTACAAGAAGCTTAGAAACTGAATGTGATTACTCAATATGATGAAGTACAAGCTGAAATAAGAAGAGTACAAGTGCTTAAGCTGAGTTTGAAAAATACTTGAAAAAAAAAAAAATACGAAAAATTACAAACTGAAAATTAAGAACTAAAAACTAACTCTTTTCTTCTGTCTTCTTCTTCTTTTATAACTGAGTCTTTGTGTTTGTTGTGTGAGAGGGGGAAAGCAAACAAATCCTGGCCCTCTATTTTGCCTTGGTGCTTGTTCTTATCATCAAACCCGTCGATATGGGCTTTGGGAGATGTGAGATTGCCAACTTGGCAATCTTACAGCTGGGAAAGGTAGTGGAGGAGGGGGGGGGGATGATTACCCATAGTGGTGGTGAAAGTTTACAGGGTAAAAACAAGGTTACACACCCGTGAGTTGGGTTAGGGGGAAAAAAGAGCTGGAAAAGTTGTTTGAGTATAACAGGGTGTGGGTTTGGAGTTTTGGCAAAATCGGTCCCTCAAAGTGTCTTGTGTTATTGCACCCACAGTCCTTGTGTGGTTATAGTTTTGGGGACTTGGCAAAACAAGTCCCCAAGGGTTACTACACTACTTACACCACACGTCCTTGGTGGTACAAGTCTTTGGACTTGACAGTTTTTTCCCTTGTAGTATATCTTTCCCCTATTGACAGCTTGACCCTTGTCTTTATTTTTCTCATTTCTTCTTAAAAATACAAGTTTAGGGTTTGGGCCACTTTTAACCCTAAGCCTTATAATTTCTTCACATGTTGACTTATGGATTTGTCGGGGTTGACTTTGACTTCTTGACCAATTGACTTTTATTGTTGACTTTTGACGAGATTTTACTTTTCGGCTTGATTTGCTTGTCTTCATGTCTTTTCCATTCCGAGTCCGGTTTTGTCGTTTTGGCTTTGTTTTTCGTCCTTTTCTTAGTTATTCGTTCCTGCATAGTTTTTAGTTTTTTTATAGGTTTATTATTATTATTTACTATTACTACTATTATTATTATTATACTTAACTCGATTTAAGATTCCTTCATGATACGGTTCAAGTGGGAATGATCCACTTTAAAAGCTTGAGGGTATGGTATTTTTGGAATGTACTCACTGCATGGATATTCATTTGTTTTTACCACGTGATAGCCCTTTTTTGATGTCTTAATAGGTTTATCTTTTTCGGTTTTAATGTTAACGATAATAGGAGGTGGTGGATCTTTTTTAATTTTTAGAGAATCATCGGACTTTCCACTCCCTGTGAATACGACATTCACCTGCTCAGTTTGAGCTTAAGGAGGAGGAGGAGGGTCAGTCCTATCGGTTTGTTCTAAAGAGACGTTTTGAGACTTTGACCACTCATCTATTTTTCTTTCCATGTTTTTAAATATAGTTTGGAAATTCTTTTCGTTTTGTTTCATCTTTATAATTATATCGTTAATATTTTTCTTGACGAACATATTTGAAATTCTTTGACCATCCAAGAATTTAGTGATTGATTTTTCGAAATCAGTTTTAGATTGAACGTTTCTGTCAAAAAGTTTATCATGAACAATTCTCATGCTACGGATACATCTTTTGAAATCTTCAAGATCATTTTTCACATCATTGTTTAATTCTGTGAGCGATTTCTCGGAACCATTAAGATCATGATGGAATTGGCGAGAATACGGATTATGAGAATCTTGGTTTTGATAACCATCAAGTTGGATGTAATTTACTTCATGACATTCACACATTGGCGTATCATCGTTCATGTGGTTTTCCGAAGTGTTGTTATCTTTAAGGTCATAGTATTTGTTACGCATATCTTGTAATTCTTCTTTTAAGCTTGTAAATTGAGAATCCATTTTTATAGTTAGAGCTTCCAATTTTTCCATTAATCGAGAATTATCATTATTATTACTTCCATCGGCGAAAGCAACAGATCTTTGATGATGTTCAATTTTAGATTTAGCAGACCAATCAAGGTTGAAAAGCTTGATTCGGACTTTCGTAAAGGAAGATTCCTTCAGAAGTTTCATCCAAGATTCCTTGAGTGGGTTCGTCTAGATCGTGATAGAATATTTGAATAATAGCTCCTTTGGCCAGACCGTGCCCATGGCATTTTCGAAGCATGTTCTTTAGTCGTAACCAGGCTTCGATTAGACTTTCACATACATTTTGAGAGAAATTTATGATTTCAAGCAAAAGACGGTTAAATAACGAAGGTGAAAAGAATCTGTTTATAAAAGCTCTTCTCATTCGTTCCCATGATGTCATAGACTCTTCATTAAGTTCGTTAAACTAGATTTTAGCTTTATCGCAAAAGGAAAAGGGAAAAATCAAAAGCTTAACAGCTTCGTTTTGAGTTTCACCATATTTGAACATGTCGCAGATTGTGAGGAACTCGTGGATGTGGTCATGCGGATCGGCCCGCTGAATACCATTGAATTTATTTTCTGAAATCATTTTCAAGTGGGTACTATTGATAACAAAGTTGTCATCAACAGTGATTTAAACAATAGCAGAATTAGGAGTCGGTGGTACAGTCTTAGTATTTTCTCACATAGGTTGCTCATCGGGATCGAGGATTATTATTTCTTGGAGCGGTAAATTTGGTTGGGGTTCGACATCCTCTTCAGGTATATTTATGATGACAAATTCATTAACGATAGGATGTTCGGTGAAAGATTTGTGTGATTCGATTTGAATGAATTCTTTTTGGATAATTTTAAATTTACAAGACATTTTTATTAAATTTTTATTTAATTTATATATTAGACTTACTAGTTGTTTTCCGAAAGAAAGGGGATTTATACATACATTAAGCATTTTGCAAAAAGACATTTTTATATATATAATTAAGGCTAATAGGATAATATTCAAAATAAAATAAATTATTTTCATATATATTTTTATATTTTTTATAGGTTTTTATATATATTAGCTATATTTTAGTTTTTATTATATATATATAGAAAATAAGGATAAATAGATAAAAAAAATTAAAAAAAATTTAGATATATAGAGTGCGGCGTACTTTAGGAAAAGTGCGTCGGCTTTATGGAAATTTTATGTTTTTTAGGATAAACTAAATATGAACAAATTCACAAGGTAATATAATCAGATGATTATAAAACCTAACAAAAGAAGTTTCGGGTTTTGGTTTTGGTTTTGATTTTGAAACAAATTCTGCTAGTGGAAAATCTGCAGAAAATACGGCGTACTTGGATAAAGTGCGGCGTACTTTTTGGGTTTTCAGGAAAACTGGCGCACGAATATAATGTGCGGCGTACTTCTTGAAGAAAAAAATGACTTTTTGGTTCAGTTTGCTAGAAAACTGTACGGCGAGTTTGTAATTTTTCTAAAAACTTGATGAAAAACAAAATAGCACCAAAATAAGCAACAAACTGATAAAAACATAAACAATTCCCCGGCAACGGCGCCAAAAACTTGATGTGTGTTTTCCAAGCTTTAAATTTATAATAACTAGAAATACCAATTTTGACTAAAAACATAACATTCGGGCAAGTATACCCTATTCGAGTGTAATATAAGATTAGGTAAGTCCAGGTCGTTCCATGGGAATTGAATTTTTCACAGTTTGTAATTAAGGTGCTAAGGTTAATAAGATTGTCACGGATCAAATTAACCAAATCTTGCATATATCGAATATTGTAAAGAAAACGATTAAAAGATGATTCAAGCAAATGATTAACATCATGAATTCAGTAAAGATCATATTCAAAGGATAAACAAGATTTATACCAACTTCAAGAGCAAATGTTTGATGATTTCACAAGTTTTCCCAACGAAAACTATATAATATTCAAAGTAAACCCGAAAACTATAAACAATTCTGTCACAATCGCTTATAGATTCGAAATAACACTTCAATTATGCTTCTTTGATGGATCAAAATCTGGAAATTTATGGTGGAGAGTGGTAGTAGTCGATGGCGGTGATGGTGGTTTGAAGGGGTGTTTGGATCCTTGGTTTGTCAAGCCAAGATCACCAAAAATCCCTATTTTAAGTGTTCTAAACGAACTAGAATGATTTGTGTGAGAGTGTGTGAAATGAAAGAGCCAAGGAGGGTATTTGTAGGCTTTTCAAGGGCCAAAAACCACCGCACTAACTTATTTGTGCACCGCACATCGGGAGTTAATGCTATCTTTATTTAATTGCCTTTAATTTTTCCACAGACTTAAAAGTGTGCCGCACTTTGGGTAAAACCATCGCACTTTTGGCATTTTCAGCACTTGGCCTTTTTCAAAGTTGTATATAATTGAATTCTCTTCATGTGGCCGCTTGAACCAACTAAAACGGAGTTCGTATGACCGAGTTATGGCTAAAATAGTAAACATGTGTCGGGAGATCATTAACTTGAGTTATTTCTTCGTTTAAGCTTTAATTCTTCGTGTAATCTTCCGTATTCTTCCACGACACGTAACTAGAACATATAATAGCAAATATACTTGATTAAGTACAGAATGTTCCTGAGAAATGATCAAATATATATAAATAACACCGCCGAAAACATGTATAATTAAGGCGTTATCACTTGGTCATTGGCTTGGCAATCATTGAAAAACCTTCAATGAATCTTCGGTAGTAAACATCAAGGGCTAAAAATAGACGAATTTTATTTGGAGTCTTAGGAGATGCCTAATCTTTAATAGATTTGATCTTGGCGGGATCCACGTGAATGCCTTGACTATCAATCACGTGACCGAGAAATTGTACTTTGGGAATCCAAATTTCGCACTTCGAAAACTTGGCATACAACTTCTCATTCTTAAGCAATTCTAAAATTAACTTAAGGTGTTCTTCGTGCTCTTGCTTGCTCTTTGAGTAGATCAAAATGTCATCAATGAAAACAATCACAAACTTGTCCAAATACGGTTTGCACACCCGATTCATGAGATCCATAAATACCGCCGGTGCGTTGGTTAAACCAAATGGCATAACTTGAAACTCGTAATGACCATAATGAGTCCTAAATGCGATCTTCGGAATATCTTCTTCCCGAACTCTCAGTTGATGGTAACCCGATCTCAGGTCAACCTTCGAGTAGACACTTGACCCTTGCAATTGGTCAAATAAATCATCGATTCTTGGAAGAGGATAACGGTTCTTCACCATCAGCTTATTTAATTCTCTATAGTCGATACACGTCTGAAACGATCCATCCTTCTTCTTGACAAACAAAACCGGAGCTCCCCAAGGTAAGGAACTTGGTCTTATAAATCCTTTATCACAAAATTCTTGCAATTGATCTGACAATTCTTTCATCTCGGATGGGGCTAATCGATAAGGCGCCCATGCTACAAGTGCAGTACCAAGTACCAAGTCGATCTGAAACTCCACTTGTCGGGTCGGCGAAACGCCCGCAAGTCTTCAGGAAAAACTTCTAGAAAATCTTGCACAACTGGTACATCTTCAGGTCGTTTCTCCTCCGACTTGTCTCCAGTCTTCTTTTCGGTGATGCGTGCCAAAAAGACATGGCATCCTTTTAGCAAATACTTTGGAGTCTTGGTGCATGAGATAATGTTTAGTCGGGACTCGTTTCTACCGTCACTCTTGTCTCCTTGAACAATTAACACTTCATCGCCATAGGGGATACGATCAATCTTCTCGTCACAAACGATCACGACGTGGTACTTTGATAACCAATCCATACCAATAATAGCATCAAAACTACCAAGCTCTACGGGCTTTAGGTAGATATTAAACGGGTGATTTAACAAGTTTAAAGTACAAACCTGACGTATGGCATTAACTCCTGTTATTCTTTCGTCGGCTATTTCAACATCATAACTATTGTCAAACGTAGATGAGGTGATATCAATTAAAGAGCTAAACGTTTTTGACACAAAAATTCTATCGGCACCAGTATCAAATAAGATAGAAGCATAACGGTTATTGAGTAGGAATGTACCTGTAACAATGTTTGAGTCAGGGTTGGGTTCACCTCCTCTCAAAGCATAAGCCCTTCTACGAGCTTCACCGTTCCCAGTCTAATTTCTACAGTTTTGGTTCTTTAGTTTCAGGCAATCCCTCTTGAAGTAACCTTGACGTCCACATTCAAAACACGTACACGCCTTCTAAACAGTTCCAAGGGATCTCTGAGTGTTAACAGCAGCGGGACTCCTACAATCTCGGGCCAAATGACCAACTCTTTTACAGTTCGTGCACTTTGCAGCGCACGACCCATTATGGTGAAACTTGCATTTGTTGCACAAGGGTAGATTTCCAGCATACTCTCTCTTTTCAACAGACCCAGCCGTATAAGCCCTGGCCACATTCTGCCTCTTGTTAGGCAGCTTTTGAGCATTGTTGTTTCTTGAGTTGTTATCCAATATCCTTTTGTTTTCAGCTTGCCTAGCAGCGTAAGTAAGAAGCTTCTGGTCCATCAAACTCCTTGACAACTCAATGTCTTCTTGAAGCTTTGTTAGCTTAGATTCCATCACAATCCCTTGAATGCTATCAGGAAGTCCACCAGTATACTTCTCTAGTCTGTCAGATTCTTCGGGAAGCATTCTTGAACATAGAAGAATCAATTCTTGAAAGCGTTGAGTATAGCTCTTAACATCCGTACCTTTCACAACCAAGTTCCACAACTCGGTCTCCAGCTTCTTTATCTCACTCCTTGGATAATAGTTTTCAGTCATCATTTTCATCAACGTCTTCTACGACATTCCATAAGCAGCATCATGTCCGACAGACCTAACATGGGAATTCCACCATGTCAGCGCACTGCCCAACAAAGTACATGTGGCATACTTTACCTGGTATTCAATAGTGCAGTTGCTAATGTGGAACAAAGATTCCATTTTCTTGAACCAGTGGGCTAACCCTACAACCCCTTGAGTTCCCTTAAAGTTAAGGGGTTGGCAATTCAAGAACTCCTTGTATGTGTGCACGCGATCAGTGCGTGGCATCCTTCCACCACCGCTTCCAGAGTCGTGGCTTCTATTTCCATTGTCGTTTCCATTACCATTTCCACTATTTCGATTTGTTTCATGATCTGCCAACGCATCAGCCACGCGTTGGGCTATCAACTGATTAATAACAGCTTCACTCATATTGTTTTTCTTCGGTGCCATTTTCTAACTTCACATAAGAAAATAAGACGTGAGATTTCATCCAAAACATAACCACGATACATAATGAGTAGGATATATAAAATGAGATCATAACACGCAGGGAATATATGCAAATGAGATCAACGATGACATAAATAAACCGACGATATATATAACAACATCGCAAAACATACATAATAGGTTCGGTTACAAAATGAGAAATACAAGATCTTAACGACCTACTAGCTGGGAGTTACCCATAAAACTTAGTAGGCTATACAAGATAGCTAAATAATGAAACTAGTCTAACAACTACTGCCAGTGTCTGGCGGTCCATCCTACCTCTCAGGCTCTCTAGCATCCTCCCTGGCTCTGTCACGCTGTATGTACTTGGTCAACCTGTTACCACCATCTCGCCTAGGGCTGAGCAAACTAAACCGAAAACTGACCCGACTCGACATTTTGGTTTATATAAGGTTAACTCGGTTCGGTTTTCGGTTTGCAAAATTCCTTATTTTGGCTTCGGGTCATTTTTTTCGGTTCGGGTCGGTTTCGACCCGATGCTCACCCCTAATCTCGCCTCTGCTGCTGTAGTACTCTGATCTCAGCCTGCAACCCATAAATACACTCCATGGCACGAGTCCAAGCCTATCGAGCCTATGTAGCCTCCTGCTCTGCAGCAATAGCCATAGTAAGATGATATCGTCTCTCCCTCTCAAGTGTAGATTCATGAGCCCGTAGTACGACTCTGTCATCTTGTGTGTCCTGGTGACGCACATAAAACTCCTCGATATCTTGTCTATGCCTGGCGGCAATATCAGTCACACTCTCCTTGACCTCCTCCAAGGTGGTTATAAATCCAGACTCAGTACCTCAGGCCAAAGTAGACCCGGGCTGTCTAGCAGCAGCGGCTGCTAAACTCTCTCCAATCTCGAACCTCTGAGATGGAGCAGCAAATCTATCCCTCTTCCGAAGTGGCATGTCTGCCTCGAGAATGATATCTTTACGGGTAGGTGGTGGTAGTAGTAATGGTGGTGATGGAATCCTGGGTAGTAGAGATGATAGAGGTGATAGTAGAGATGGTAATGGAGGTGTAGGTGCGGTACGTCACTCCTCTATGATTGCATCAATGGATGATGGTAAAGGAGTTTGAGGTTGGAACAACATCCGTGCCCTACGGAGTCTAGTCTGGGATAAAAGGATGATATGGTGATGAGAAGTAGGTGATGGTGGTGTAGAAGGGACCTCATCCTCCTCTACCTTAGATGGTAGATCAATGTACAGTCCAGTTGGTGGGGAATCGGCCAAAGCTGAGAGCTCCTTCTTCTCCTCCTCAGAGGGCTCCTCCTTAGGATCCTCTTTTGGATCCTCCTCAGCCGACTCGGAGTCCGCCGAGTAATCCAGTGAGAGAGCAGTGGGTGATGCAGGTGCAGGTAGTGGCTGATCCTCAGCTGGTGTTATGTCATCGTCTGATGGTGCAAGATACTCTGGATACACAAGAGCATAGACTGGTAAGAGTGGTGCCTCTGGCTCGTAAGCATCCATCAAAGGGATACACCAAGATGGTAAATCATCGTCACTGGATACGGAAGTGTACATAACAGTGGTGTGAGACGAAGACGATGATGATGACGACATGATTGCTGTAACAATCAAAAGGTTTATATAAGTATAATATATAAGACAATTGTCAAAACATATGTAAGATAAGGTAGGCACGTATATAAATCATGTAAGCACATAGTGTAAGCAAATAGTGTGTATGCTCGTGAAAAGTTTTATGTGATGCAATGTTTATGAAAACGGTTATAGTCTAGGTAAGACATGCAACCTAGTTCTCTATAACCTTCGCTCTGGATACCAATCTGTAACACCCCTAAAATATGTCGCAGCGAAATGGTTACCAGAGGCATTACTTCATAATACACAAGCACACGATAGATAAAGAACGACATCTATATGAGTCATTTAAAAGATAACGTTTGATTTAATTTCAGAGTTTGTACAAAAGCACTATGCTTAAATAGTTCACTGATATAAAAGCGTAAAGATTTTTATACATAACCAAATGTTCAAAAGTAATGCAGTAAATCTTTCGTGATACGAGACATCAAAATGTGACTCATAAATGATGCTCCCAAAATGCTAACCAATTAGCATGCAGTCACTAACCTGAGAAAAATATGCTTTAAAACGTCAACATAAAGTTAGTGAATTCATAGGTTTATGTAAGTATAAATGTAGGACCGCAAGAGTTCAATGCGTGAAATAATGTAACACATACAAAATCACAAAATGTAATTACGATTGCCCTAAGCTCATGACACTGAAGCTACAACTATGTATGTATGCATATTTATGCACTGATGTACCCGTGTAGATGTTCAACCTGCAAGATCCGAAATCAGATATGATATACGTCCGTTTGACAAGTAAGCATGACTTACTCGGACGGGGATGCCAATCCCAAATAGATCTATTTATAACACACGCGATTACACAAAGTAATTAATAGTTCATGATACTGGGTATAATGGGTTATCGCTACTTAGGCAACTCGTAATATGTTTAAAAGAATACTCGCGTCCAAATGTAAAACATGGCATGTATCTCACCCCGAGATTTGTAAAGTATTGTTGAACAAGTAAAGTGGGACTATAAACTCACCTCAAGTGATGAAATTGATTTCTAGAAAAATCAAGTAGAAATGTCATCGATAAAGACTGGTATGCAACCAATTTAATTATAGGTCGATTTAGAATACGCATGAAAATATAAAACAATGCACTATATTTTATCTTGTTATATCACCACCTAATACTTTTAGACTTAGCTTATAAATTAAAATAATGCTTTCGTTAAGTTAACCACTTTTATTATTTTTACAACGACAATATATATAGTCTGATTAATTTATAAAATAATATTTATAAAATTAAAAACGCGTATAAATATTATTTAAGTGATACTGCTAATTATTTCTATGTTTATTATATCCAAACTGTCCCAAAAAGGCCCGAAACCTGTTTTACATATTCACGTCAGCTTTCATTACTTGTAAAAATAGTGCATAAATTTTTGTGACACTTTTCGAAAAATAGTCCAAGCTTGATTAAGTTTTACTCTTCCGTGTTATACTTTTTGGCTTCAAAACTCGCAACACTTGACTGAAAAATCATTCCGGACAACATTCTAGTTTTATACTTAAGCCGGTTTGGACCTGAAAATGGTTAAAAATACGAATTATAAATTTGCCAGATTTTGCCGAAAAACTGTTTTTGTCGGTATTGTTTCAAATCTAGTTTTTGTCATAACTTCGTTTTACATCCGTTTTTCGCGTTCTTTATGTCCACGGATTCATATTAAGATGAACTAGCAAAAAATCCGTAACTAACAGTTTTAAACCTGCTATCCTAAGGGGCGTTTTACACACTTTAAAACTATAATTTTAATGGTTTTTAGATAGATAGATATGTTACTAAACTATCAACTTTTGTTCGCCTAAGTTACTAAACTTTTTTTTGTTCATTTGGGTTACTGGGCTATCGAAGTTTAACTTTAAGGTTACCGAACAACAAAAAGTGTGTTCATTCAGGTTACCTCAAATACTGGCAACCGGGATAGTGTGTTTTGACCTTTTCCACGTCAGCTTTTTATGGGCCTAGTTGTCAAACTCAGAAACTTATTAGGTTATCTGACAAGTATGTTACTCAACTTTGCGAATTTGTTCTCTTAAGTTACTACGGTTTGTTCTTTTGTTCATCTAAAAACACATGTTTTTATACACGTTTTTATATGCATTTTTATACTCATATTTTTATACACGCTTTTATACACACATTTTATACACGTTTTTATGCACATATTTTTTTACACGTTTTTATGCATAAGTTTTTATACACACAATTATATATATATATATATATATATATAATAATAATATATAAAATATAAACTCTAAATATATCATATAGTATATAAATAATAATAACATAAACGTTTATAAGCACATCGTTATTTAAAAATGTGTATTACAACATGTGTATAAGAATGTGTGTATAAAAATGCGTGTATAAAAACGTGTGTATAAAATTGTGTGTATAAAACGTGTATAAAAACGCGTGTATAAAACTTTGTATAAAAATGTGTGTATAAAAACGTGTGTATAAAAATATGTGTATAAAACCGTGTATATAAAACTGTGTATAAAAATATGTGTAAAAATATGTGTATAAAACCGTGTATAAAAATGTGTGTATAAAAACGTGTTTATAAAATCGTCTATAAAAATATGTGTATAAAACTGTTGACAATGATGAATTGAGAGGAAAACACACAGTGAAAGTGATTTCATTGAACTGAAAATGAAGAATAGTACAGGGTATTTATACAAGAAATGAGCGGGAAAAGAAAAACTAACTCTAACTAACTATCTTCTAAAGTTACAACATAAACCCCTAAACTTTCTATAAGTTACACTTTGGTCCTTGTAGTTTCTGCAATGCTTCTCTTACAAAAACCGTGTATAAAACTGTGTACTAGAATGTGTGTATAAAAATGTGTGTATAAAAAGATGTGTATAAAATTGTGTATAAAAATGTGTGTATAAAAAATGTGTGTATGAAAACGTGTTTATAAAAATGTGTGTATAAAAATGTGTAGATAAAAATGTGTATAAAAACGTGTGTAAAAATTCGCAAAGTTTAGTAACTTAGGTGAACAAATTCGCAAAGTTCAGTAACTTATTTGTATCAAAAGTCAAATGCCACGCTGGCAATGTAACCGGGAATTAACACTAGCAACCTGTCACCGATAGTTCGATAACAAATTTAACCGGTTTTGATAGTCCAGTAACCCAAATGAACAAAAAAAAAGTTTAATAACTTAGGCGAACAAAAGTTGATAGTTTGGTAACCTGTGTATCTAAAAACCCTAATTTTAACCTAATTTTTACAAAACAACAACCTTTAATCTAACCACTTCTACCTCCTTCACAATAAACACATCCAAACTAACCTAATCCCATCTAACACTTCACAATATAATGAAATAACTTGTAAAATCAAATAAGCTAGTTTATGAATAACAAACTTATTAACATGCTTAATAATCATACAAGTTAGTAGTTTCCTTGATTTCTTTGCAAATGTTTAGAAAAGTCTACTAGTTGGTGATTTAGCTTAATAATCATGATGTTCATGTATATAAATACATTATGTAAGTGTAGAAATATGTATAAACATAATCAATATGTATGAAAATCAAAAGAGTAAATGTAGTATGCTTATAAAGATAATGATCAAAAGAAACCCTAGTCTTTGATTTTAACCCAAAAACCTTATCAAAATCCCAAATCTTGATTTATGAAACCCTAACTTAGATTTTGAAAACCCTTGCTTAAAATGGAAACCCTAACTTGCAAATTAACTTAGAACACCTTAGATAATACCCTTGATCACACCTGTATACTTGTAATATCACAAAAATGGAAACTATAAAAGTTTCTATGGTTTATTTTTTAGCCGTGAGCTCCTAGAGAGAAAAAGAGAGTGTTTTTATTTTTGTAAGTGAGAAGTGAAGTGGAAAGGCTTGTTGCTAGTTCCTTTTATAGTCAAAATATCTAGAAAGCAAAATCAAACACAATCCATGAATCAAGGAGAGGGGATGGCGTTTATAAGGGATTGGCACGGGGGAAGTGGCCTTGTAAGAAGGTTGATAGAACTTGTAAGATGGTCGGTAACTTGGTGTAATAATGCATGATAATATCTAGTACTTAAAGAAAATGATATGGTTTTGTATATATGTATGTGTATGTCCGGACCTATATATGATTTAGGGGATTGTTTAATTTTTGATAAAGTATAAGTATTGAGGTATTGGTAAAGGTGGTATAGTTTACATGCATGCATGAAATTAAATATTTCGAAACGTAAACGTTTTACGTAACGTATAAAAATAAAATATGAAAAGTTATAAATTATCTTTGTAATAATTATATAACACTTTTTTGACGTAAACTTTTATTTGTTTAATGTCGGTTTACGTTGATTGTTGACTTTTGGTTTACGGAATTTAACTTAACGGTTGAAATTAAAAGTAAATGCGTAAAAGCTCAAAATAAATAATTTGAGTTTATGGACGTAAAATGGCCTAAAATTACGGATTATCACATGGTATTTATGTCCTCTCCTTCTTAGAAGCCGATCTTGATCTCGATCCCAATACTGAACCCCCGGCTTCTTGATTACTCAAAGCTAGAAATTGTTCATAAGCCTCAAAACCCCGTATATATCGCTCTGCATCGTCTTGAAAGTAAATATCGTAATGAGCAAAAGTGTTGGGAGTGTTGGGATCCATAGTGGGTTTTTAATGAAAAATAAGTATTGTTGAAGTAGAAATGATATTGGAAGTGTGTATAAAATTTGGTATAAAAAGGAGGCATTTATAAGATTTTTAAGGGGTAAAAATTTTTAAAAAAAGGAAAACGGTTATATTTGGACCCAAAATTACAAATTTTTCTTTTTTCCCTTTATAAAACGTCTCTTTTCAAATAAAATAAAATTAAAAAAATTACTATAGCATGGGCTAGTATCCTCGACGGCAGAAGCTATGGTGCGAGTAACGGTATCGATGGCGCCAGAAGAGCTTGGACTGGTGCCATGGCGCGAGGCTACCAGCCAAGCGTACCTCCCTCACTTAACAATCGAATCTTAATTTATAGCTTTTGCTAACAACCACATCACATGTTGTGGTTAAGTAAATGAATATCACTATATTACCACCCATTAGTGGATGCAGTTCTGCCTTCACCATATGTCGTGTTTTGTAGTTTCGTAGTTTACGTTTATATTTATCTTATATCTCACATCGTCTTAGAAGGCTAACATGTAAGCACTATGTGGAAAACGTAGAGAGGGGGGGGGGTGAATACGTTTCCGATTAAAATCTAAAAACTTTCGTATCAAATACTCGAACAAACTCGACGTAATATGAAAAGTACCAAATATAGTCTATGACTATATGACTTATGGAAAGCTTAGAATAAGCAATTAGTCACAACACAAGAACAATCATAAGAATAAAGTAAATAGAGAGCGATAAATAAAATAGAAAGCAAACCGAACACGATGATTTATAGTGGTTCGGTCACGGAGCTCCTCTCCACCCTACTCCACTCCCCGAGTTCCCAACTCGAGAGTTACTTCACTAGATCAACACGCTCCCTTCTCGGTGGAGAAAACCTTACACAACGTCGCTTACACTTTATCCAATACAAAGCTAAATACCGAGTCCTAACAAAGGTAGAACCAACCCATCGTCGCTTACACTTTATCCAGTACAAAGCTAAATACCGAGTCCTTATTTGGGTACAACCAAACCCGTTATGTTTTGTGGCCCAACATAACAAACCTTGTGTTTTATGGCATAAACACATAAACCATCTAATCTAAATCAAATGATACAAAGAGATGATACAAATGGGTTGTAACACCCCCATTTTTACAATATAGCAGCGGAAGATAATCTTGGGTATTACTTCATGGATACAACAATCATAATCATAGAAAACAACTTT
>BQNB010050964.1:17159-41245 GCA_026074375.1 Tanacetum coccineum | reverse complement strand
ACCGGAATTGATTAAAAGTACGACAGTGATGCTTCAACAACAACCACCTTTTAACGGAAAATCTAATTCGACAAAAGTAGAACGAAAGGATTGGACATGACCGAATGATAAAGCTTAATTTGGAAGAACGTTACCTAAGCAACGAGTATATATAATTAATTATATATGTGTGGAATCGCGTTAACGATGATGTACGTTATCCAAGATTTTATGATGTATTTTTATTTACACAATATATCAAGGGCTTTGTCATCTTTGTTGATCTTTGTTGGAAAATATAACCTATCGCTACTAATTTTGTGAAAGCAAATACATTTCGCATGCAGTTTTTCGCAAAAGATGTTTAGTTGGAGACTCGAGCAGAAAGCAGTTCAGCAAATGACAGGTTATGCTAAGTTTGTTGATTTGTGAATGCAAATGAATTTGTGAACAAATGTGTTAGTTTCTGTTTTACTCGTTGAATCACTTTTCGGCTGTGGTATAAGCCATAATCATTTTTGACAATACAAGTTATTTTTCCTTCGGGACAAACAAGAAACATGTAAAAAGGTGTTACTTTTTTCACTTACGGACGCATGAAATTTGTCTTCCATATAAAAGAAGCAAGAAATCATATACGATGTATTTATATCAACATATTCAAGTTATCATATACGTAGATACCTCATCAAGGTTAGCTTGGTGATGCTTGTCCTCCAGCATCCACTCATACTGAATATGAGGGAAATGTGCCCACTGCATGCAGAGTAGATAGAAATATATATATGTAAGTGTCCATGATTCAGTATGCTCGGTTTTATCTGCTAAAAACTTTTATTTTATACAGTTTGATGCTTAATATGTAGACTAGTAAAAGTTGGATATGCCGTTGAGTTTTGGTTTGACACAATAATCGAACTGCATCAAACGCCTAAGTTTGAATTTCTATTGTAAATGATATATATTGAACGAAAGTCGAAAACTACACAACCAAGACAATTATATCATATTTACTTACATTTTTGGCAGCAGTGCTAAAAGCTTCCCTGTGGCTGATATCTGGATTGTTGGCTTTGATCCTTTGAATTTCCTCTCTACATTCATAATCTTTATGTCGTTAGTTATCCGCACAATATACAAAAAGCACTGCTTATTACCCGTAATTGTTACGTAAGCATTTAATTAGTTGTTAGCGATTGAAGATGAAATCAACCCATTTCACAATAAAAAGATACAAGTCATATAGCTAAATAAGTACTTAATTCAGAACATGCAGCAGCGAACATGGAAATGGTGAGCCTTGATCATTACCTTATGAACCGATTATACAAAGAAGGAACACGCTGCCTCTTCTCTTGAGCTGGGAACAAATGAATAAACTTGAAAGATAAACATAAACTATCGGAAAATGTGTGTATATATCTTAAGAATATTAGTAGTAAGAAAGAAATTAAATGAACTAACGGCAATGGTTGATCTCTTGTTCATTTGTAACTGGAGGCAAGTGTGGCCTCATGGTCATCGGCATCTTGTTGCTGTCAGATGAAAAACCTAAATCGAGCCTAAGGTTTTGCCAAATGTGGTTAGATCCTTGCTGAAATTACAAGAACAAGATTTGAAATCAAACTGATATAAATTATTGGTAACCTCATACAAGAAAGGCTCATGGATTTAATTAAAATGTCTTTATGTATGGGCACTTCTCATGTGAAATTAATTGTATATATAGTTTAGTTACATCGAATTTTTATTATGTGAGATACATAATAAAAAGATTCATACGTATATTATAGAGAAAAATAAAAAAAGAGCTGAGAAAAAAGAGAGCCCTAGAAACAAAAATATTTGAAAGATCAAGAAATGAATGGCAGAAACTTAGCTCATATATAGTTAAACTTTTCATTTCAAGTACATTGTCCGGACACTAATAAATAAATACCTAATATAAAACTCTCACTCGAGGCGTTGAAATTATTAACCTGAAGATGAGAAGAAGATGGATCTTGAAATGTGGAAGGTGAACCCGAGAGAGATTGATGAAAAGCAGCAGCCATGCCCACATTCAAAGGCAATATATTGGTGCAATTTCCACATCTCACTGTCACGATATCAAACAAGCTGCCGCATGGGACACTCACCTGATCCAATTCAAGATTTCCCATATTATAAAGTTATCAAAACAACATTAGGTTTTCGATCAACGATTATTATATATAGTACCATATTAAGATCAAGCATGTAGCTTATGAATTCCAAAATTAGTTGTCTAGCTAGTATTTAAATCATAGAAACATTTTTTATTTTTATTTTGGATCTCTCGTATATCTTTCTTGCGATAGGATGAACAGTGACAAAAACCTCGAAGGACTTAGGGTTTTCGTCCTTGATTTTCACATATAAGAGTCATAAGATGGTAAATTCGAATACTACTAAAGTAACTATGTAACTGCAAGATTACGGTTTAAATGTCCACACAACTGTATAAGAAGGTGCAGCCGTCTGTCTTCAAGTTTTACACAGTCAATACAAAGATTTGAAAGATTAGTAAAAAATCATGTACTCAGACGTACACTCGGTAATAACATTTATTATCACAAAAAGAGAGATCATAGTAACTACGGAAATTTTCATCTTTAGTGTTAAAATTTACTTGTTCCGCTATCCCGGATATAAGCACAAACCCTAGTTTCTTGGTTGCACCCAATGGACCTTCTGCACACATATATGCATTCAAGAAGATTGGTTTATAAATGGGGAAAAACACTTTATTATTTCATAGGTAAAGGTGAGAACTGAGTGAAAAACTTGATGATGTTTTACTCATAGCTCAAGTATAGTCCTTGCTATTGTGTGTACTTGATAACATGTGTGTATACTTCCTCTGACGACTGCTTTAGTAGATGAAGATCCAGATTAATTAAAAGCCTCAACGGATACGGACTAGTCACACTGTCTCGACTCCCGACATATGATTGTCGCCTCCTAATTAAACTTTTTCATTATCAAAGATGTTAAGAATTTTAATCCAACATCAAATAGTAGCGAGTTTTCTCTTTTGCAGATTATTTGACTCGATAGTGTTCGTATGTTTCCACTTTCAAGTGTAAATTATTTATCTCGCCGTTGGTTTTGTTCATCATTCACAAGACATCAAAATATAAGCCCTCTCTCTATATACATAAAATATGACTCGTTCTAGATATATGAGGGGCGTAGCTACCTACATGATCAGATTCAGTTGAACGCGTGAAAAAGTTTAATTTTGTTATTTAAACAGAATTTTAGTACGTAATTCTAACATAATATACATGGAGAGAGCAATAGAGAGTGTACGTACAGCAAGAACAATGTTGCAAAAGTTGCAATGGATGTAGCAAAGTTGTTCAGGCGCTGGTGCTGCTACATCTGTGCAGGTGCTGCTGCCGCTTGACATAACTCGATCTGATCACCACAAAAGAGATCAAACTAAGTGCTTATGTGTATGTGTTTGCTTTCAGAGTAGGGCATGTATGACTGTGGTGTCACTTCTCTTATCTTTCCTTATATAGATGAAGAAGCGGACGTAGCATAAATAGTGTGTAATATAAGTTACTATGTACTTTTTTGATCTTGCACATTATAATCATTATGTATATACGTTCTAAGTAAAGTTTATACGACCATATATCTACGGGTACATGAGGTATATATCTTGTCGTTTTAGCGCAATTTCGTTCATTCCCTTTTTCTTTCTTCTCTTTTATGCCCCTTACAAGTGGGTTGTAAACATGACGAGCTCTTTTGAATGCTCATTCAGAGATTGTAAGTATCTATATGAACTTTGTTCGGTAAAGCAAGTTTGGTTCAAGAACTCAAAAAGCTAAAGAATATATAATTATCCCAATCATCTTAGATAAAACAAACTCGATTTAAGGTGTAATTATGTATGTCATTCAGTTAACCTAAGAATATATACATTAAGATTATCATGTACATAGATCTCCAAAAACTTTGGCATCTGTGTATTCGAACTCTTTCCAATTTATGTTGTTTAACTTATCTTAAAGCTTTGATCGATCTACTCAATAAAAGTTCAAATCATTTTCATTCCTGCTATTCAATCTCATGTTTCCTCGTACCCTTGATGTTGAGGAGTAAATGGGGGCAATGCTAAAAGGGTTGATGTTGAGGCGAGTTCGAATCCAAACGTGGCTCATGTTGTTGAACCGTTGGAGACTTCATGGCAGCAAAACATTCGAAAAGTGAAAGAGTGGAGCTGAATTGGGAACAAGAGCTTGTATGGACGTTGGAATGATACATTAAATGATGATTCATATAATGATGAGTACACTGCTTATGATTTATGATTTGACCGAAGAACAAATGGCTTTGTGTGACGCTTTGGATATCAAACTTCGTGATCGAATTAAGTAGTAGGTTATGTTTGGTGTCTTGTTGAGTCAAATGTATTTACCGGATGTAACAACTTTTTACCTAAAAAAAAGTTTAAACTAGGTGATTTATATCATTTTTATAATTTTCATATACAAAAGTACAAAGTTAAGCTATCATCTAGAAAAGTCCAATGATGGAGACTTAACAGTGATTATAAATAGTAATGTAGAAATTCATCCATGTGATCTTGTACTCGCGTTAAAAAACAATGATTACCTAAAATTTACGCTAATGTATAATGTAAATTTGTGTGGGTTTAATTTCTTGAAGAAGATTGATTGAGATGATGAAAACAAAGTATCAGTAATTTGATAGAAACCTGACATGCTAAGGTGTTCAAACATACTACTCCAATTAGTTAGGTTTGAAGAAAAAGATTGTAAAAAACTTTAATCTAGCTAACATGAACTTTGTGATTTGCTTATATATTACATGTTGGCCATGAGACTAGTCAGTGCGGATGATCGACTACCTCTAACAAGTAAGAATAATCCATGTAGAGGTAAAACAATTGCTCCACATGATTAGGAAATGCCTAGTTGTCCTCTGTCACAAAAGGTAACACGCGTTAGCCTCGCTTTTGGTTTGATCTCAAAACCAAGCTCTGTTACGAAAATAAGCATTTAGGATTGCCGAAAACGCTTGGTATTAAATGTGAGAGTAAATACGTAATAAATCATATTAGTGTTTTTGGTTTTTGGGTGTGTGCAACGAGCTAACTAAGGACAAAAAGCATCTTTTAATCAACGTTTTCGTAAAATAATATCTCACCTTTTGTACAATCAGAAATTATATTAGTCAACATTAATAAAAGAAAATGACGATGCATGAAAAAAACATAAAAGAAAGATAGATAAAAAAAAATATAACCGCTGCCAGGACTCGAACCTGGGACCTCTCAGTTAGAGGGGCCGAGAAACATTTGCACCGTTTAATGGTTTGTGCTACAGCGGTTTTTGTTATTAAGTGCAACTTTTTAATCTATTTAATTATACAAATTAAGTATTCCGTAACATATTTGTTATGGGCTTCTATTGGGTATCAATTTGTACATAATACACTTCATCATATACTATCGTTTCTTCTTTTTTTCTAGCCTACTGCTATCTTTTTAAGATGTATAGTATATTTACTTTTACTAGAACTTTTCTTTTGTTTATGAGTAAATTAAAGCAACACGATAAACCCGAATCACCCGACCCGAAATAACACGACCTGGTAACAACCCAAACCTAATAACCCGACTCTTTATCGGGTCGGGTTGCAGGTCACACTTTTATAATAAAAAACCTGAAACAACCCCACCTTATAACACTCTTATTTGATTTTGCAAATAGATCTAATATGGTTTTTTAAATGCCGTAACAGTGAAGACAATTGAGTTGTTCATAGTTTTCAAGAATCTTAAACGGATTATATGCATATAAAAAATGAGTTTCGAGCCTTTTTCTCCACTGTGAATACACTTTTTGTTTCATTACCACATGTTGACAAGCTCAAAAGAGATTTTTAGCTTTTCCAAGTTTCATTAAGCCCATAAAATACGCTAATCCAAACACCCCTTTAGCTATGAAACTGAATAACATACATGGATTAGTCATCATTGCATCTACTATGTTAACTACTTAACTGTTCAATTCATTTAATTTGGGAAAACTCACACAATGCCCATCTTTAAACAATTTATTACAAAATAACCCAAAAATAACCCAAGTGTTACCAAAATATCAATTTTCTTGCAAATAAGCGAACTTTTTACCGTTTTGCGATTTTTTATAACTTTTTGCAAGGGTGAAGAAAATCTTGCAAGCTATGAAGTCAAATTTCAAAAAATCAGTAAGTGCCGCTAGATTGGCTAAAGTCTCATAAAAATATAAAAAATATTTTAAGAAATGTAAAAAGAAACTCGCAAAATGATCATATATCTCGCAAAATTCATATTCTCAGATTTTGTTCGTAGTCCCAATTTACCCATTTGACCCGTTGACCCGATCCAATGCCTAATATTTACCCTACTTGTCCCATGTTAGTTATATACTTAAAAATATTTAACCCATTTGACCCGTTTTGCTGTTTCATTTTATAGCAGGAGATCATTACCTACCCTCTGCAGAACCTGGAACAGCTCTATTACTCGCTAGAGCTGTTGAGGTTATTAGGTTAAGCTCGGGCACTTGGAAAAGTCTATATATCAATCAGCCTCGTAGAACAATTGCAATACACAGTAATCAGGTAGCTATAGACAGGTTCATTTATTGGCATGCTTTGGATAGGATTAGTGGGCACAATCATCTGATTATATCAATCCATATATACCCAATCTAAATATCAAAATGCCATATATACCCAAAATACAAGTTTTGAATGCATGATGTAGAATGTATTTAAAGCATGTTTTGGGTAAATATGACATTATGGTGTTTAAGTTGGGTAAATATGGAATTGACCCTATATCATTTGATATGATAAGTGAAGAATTTAGAGAAATTCGCCTTCCTGATAATTTAGCTCTTAAGCTTCTTGACTGTGACATGCGGTTATATATATGCAAGTTTAAAGAGTCTCTTATTGTGATTCATTTCGAGTTTGATGTGGATGTAACAGATTGGGATGTATGGATGATGGACAATGGTGATCCAGAATCATTTAGAAAGATTTACACCATTAAGAGTGACATACGAGATGATGATTCAATAGTAAGTGTATTTGGATCTAGAAAGAGTGTAGAAAAAGAAGGTTTTGAACTTTTTGTCTATAATCCCAACTCAGAACACATTGATTATATTGGGATTTCTGCAAAGCGATCTTCCTTTGTAGTGAAGGCCTACACAGAAACACTACTTTTGCTTGATACCTAAGAATTGCATATCCACACCGATGTAAATTGTGGAGCTAACAAAGTGTTGCAGTACGGCGATTGAAGTGAATGAAAAGTTAGATGTATTATGTAGAGGTGACATCATTGCTTCTAACTTGTATTAAGGTGCAGGTTAGTTAAACTTGTGAACAATTTAAATGATTGCTTCTATATTCGAAATTCAAGAAAAACATGTTAAAGTTACTAGGGAGTATTTCTTTTCTTTGTATTAGTTAAACTTACTGAACCACAGGAAAGCTATTGACATGGATCAGTAATGCTATTAAATTTTTATTTTTATTTTGACACTTTCTTGGTTTTGCTTTTATTTCCCTAATTTTTTTTTAATTTAAGTAGTATGAAATCGAGAATGTGTGTTAATCACACTCTATCTTACCGTGTGTTGATCAATTATACGATTCATCGTTTTCTTTTTTTCTTTTGGTTGAAAGAAAAAAGAGCTGTAAATTTGAGCGAATAATGTAAAAGAAGCTGGTGATTATGTTGGATTACCATGAAAGATGATATATTTATTTATGTCTCCATTCTTCGCTCGAACCTTTCTCTTCTCTTAGAGGTATTTCTCTCACCTTACTGGTTTTATAAGGTTCGCAGTGCATCAACCAAGTCTGAAGAGTCTATGATTTCTATGGTCAGAGTCTGCATGTTTACTTAACATGATTATTTGAGCAAGTATAGCATCTGGTCATATTTTGAGAACTAAATGTGGCAGGCAGTTTATGAATAAGCTTAAAGGAATGTTTCACTTTCTCATGAATGGGTTGATTCGGGTTATGTTTCATCTTGCTTGATGGTTAAAGAATGATGCAGGCCGTCCCCAACTTGTATTGTTTGTGAATAAGTAATATCATCATTGTTAAGATTTAAAACTTATGTGACACACTAATATTCTTTTCACAATAGATCTAATATGGTTTTTTAAATGCCGTAACAGTGAAGACAATTGAGTTGTTCATAGTTTTCAAGAATCTTAAACGGATTATATGCATATAAAAAATGAGTTTCGAGCCTTTTTCTCCACTGTGAATACACTTTTGGGTGACTTTTAGCCTTTGACCTGTTCAGCAGACTAGTTTTTCTTACCCTGGTCATATGTTGTTGTTGCTTTTGTGTTTAGCCCGCATGTTAAAATTTTAAAAAACAATATCCAGGGTATTATTAAGTAAGAAATATTTAGCTGCTAAGTTTATAGCAACTTCCTTAACAGATAAAAAAAATTCTTTAAAAAGACTTATGTGTTAAGCTTTAACCATTGACTTCCATTGGCTGGTAAATTTGTTTATTTTTAATCTTCAAAAGAAAAAACTTCCTACACTAAGTTTTGTGAAACATCGATACATACAAATTACGAGAAATTAACAATGAAATGGCTCAACTCCAAAAGATCAAAACAAGTCATGGTACTATAAAGCTACAACTATGATTAGATTCATCGACTCCAAATTAAGGACAAAATGTGATTATCCCTCGAGGGAAAGAAGTGCTGTAGCCTTTGGTGCCCAAATAAATTGCAAAAACACGAAGAAGTTTTGTGATATGCTAATCATCCATATCATCGTCATCATCATCGTCGTCGTCATCTTCATCATCATAAGCGACCTTTTGCTTTTTCCATTTGTATGCTTGCTCCAAGATTTTCAAATTGGATGCTTGTGACTCTTCTGGGAAGAGGTAATCTATGTACTCCTCGTACCCAGCAGGAACATCATCATCTATTTCTATCTGCCTTCTCTTCTTCAGTTTCTTGGGCAGCTTAACACGGACCAATTCTATGTCACCCAACTCACCAAAACCACTCTCCATGGTCAACCATTCTTCTAGTAACATGGCCCTCTCCTCTTTCAACTTAGGAGATGATGTTGTGTAGTAGCTTACCGCATTTTCAAATACCCTTTTGGCAGTTTTAATGCACTGTTGCCTCTGTTTTTAAGCACGTCTTCGGGCAGCTCTTCTTGTTGTTCTACATCTTCTATGGCAGATGCTTCAAACTTTGCATAACTAATCCACACTTTTAAGTGTTTCGTGCGATCCAAAAGCCTCTCATATAACTGTCGAGTCCTTTCAAATTCCCCTTCTGCTATCTCAAAGTCAATGTATGCCTTCCACAATAATTCTGGCATGTCTAGTGCAGGTTGCGCAATTGCAAGCTCAAAAATGGCTCTGGCACGCTCTGTCTCCATTAAAGATCTTTCCAACTCAGCATACTTGCTCCACGCGTAGCAATTCTCAGGTGACCACTCCAAATACTTTTCGTATAGCTTCCGACAACGGTCCATGTTACCAAGCTGCAGCTTGATCTCAATATACTTCTTGAAAATCTTATCTTTAGGAGCAATCCCAATTGCATTCCCAAGAACTACACGTACACCCGAGAGATTTAACTGCCGAATTTCAAACTGGGCAGCCAATAACCATACTTTTGCAAAAGAGAACTTCTTGTTGCGAGGAATTAGCTTTAAGCACTCACTATACACATCCCTAGTTCGCGGAACATCTTGTGCATCAAGCTCTTCATACAAAGCATAATTAATCCACAAGTAAATGTATCGTTGCCAATATCTTTTGTCATCCGCTGGAGGTACATTAGCAATTGCTCTCTCATAAACCTCTCGGATCCTCTGTTTGTTCCCCATACTCTCCTCCAGTCGTATATGATTAAACCATGAATCATAATTCAGCGGATTCTTTCTAACTTCCTCCTCGTATTGAAACCTTCTTTTCCCAACAATTGCATCTTCAATACCCTCCCGATCATCGTATTGCTTCTCAAAAGCAACAAACTTTATGTATAGATCCTCAGCCCGCCCCTTTGGTATATGGTCTAGAGCAAATTTATAGATGCATCTTGCTCTCTTAATTTGTTTACATTTCTCTTCAAATTCAGCAAACGCAACAAACAAAGTCTCTGCCTCTTCATCGTCTGCCAGCTTATCGACTGCCCTTTCATAACAGTTCCTGGCTCGGGCAATCTCCCCGTTTTTCATCTCAAATTTGGCAAAGCGAATCCAAGCACCGACTTTCGGCAAGCATTGCACGAATCTCTCGTAAATACCTCTAGCTCGCTCAATCTCGTTGTATCTAAGCTCAAACTTGATATACGAAAGCCATGCTTGCTGGTCAGGCTCCCGGCTCATCCACCTTTCAAAAATTAGCCTGGCACCTGCAACGTTGCCAAGCATCTCCTCCATATGAATATACTTGTACCACAACTGATGAACCTTCGGCAACAACGTAACAGCACGATCCCACACGTTCCTGGCATGATTAATAAACTTATTATTCATTTCCACAAGAGCAAACTTCAACCACATTGTAGGATCTCTATAATCCACATCCAACGCCCGTTCCCAAACCGACCTATCGCGGTTAAAATCCTTCTGACTCTCCTCTAATTTCGCATACTTTACCCAAACAGATTTATTCCACCTCACTCGGCGTATTGAGTCTTCGAATTCTTTACGCTTTCGGAGACGGTAGTCTGCGAGTTCGGTCGGGTCGGTTATTTTTTGTTTCGGAGGGCGGATTTCGGCTTCTTGACGCTCCCGGGCTTCGCGAAGGATTTGTTCGGCGGTTATTTGGACAGGGGCTGGGGTTTTGATTTTGACGCGGGTGGGGCGGGGGAGTTTGACCTCGGTTTCTTTGCACCCGAGATTTGGGTCTCCTTCACGATTCGCCATGGTTGACTGATTGTTGAGATGATTGAATTGAAGACTTGTTTTCGCCATGGTTGGTTGATTGTTGAGATTATTGAATTGAAAGCGGGATGTTGAACCAACCCTAATTGGGTGTGGGTTATTTATAAGGATAAAAGGTCGGCGGCTTAAAACTAATGGCGGCTATGCTAATTGAATTGTTTTCGACATTGTTGATTGATTGTTGAGATGATTGAATTGAATTGTTTTGGGGGTTTTGAGGGGGATGTTGAACCCTAATTGGGTGCGGGTGCGTGTGTTTTTTTTTTTTTTTTGTAAGAGCGAGGGGTTATTTATAAGGATAAAAGGTCGGTGGCTTATAACTAACGAGGTTTTGAAACCTGCGCTTCGCCGCGACGAGTCTGGTAACGTGTTTTTTTTTTTTTTTTTATACATATATATATATATATATTTTAGTTTCCAATACTTCTATACATAAGAGCTAGAGGAAGAAATATACATATAGTGTTGGCATTTGCAAAATCTTAAAAGAATTCGAGATATTGTTGTTATAGTCAGTTAGAGGGGCCGAGAAACATTTGCACCGTTTAATGGTTTGTGCTACAGCGGTTTTTGTTATTAAGTGCAACTTTTTAATCTATTTAATTATACAAATTAAGTATTCCGTAACATATTTGTTAATACACTTCATCATATACTATCGTTTCTTCTTTTTTTCTAGCCTACTGCTATCTTTTTAAGATGTATAGTATATTTACTTTTACTAGAACTTTTCTTTTGTTTATGAGTAAATTAAAGCATCACGATAAACCCGAATCACCCGACCCGAAATAACACGACCTGGTAACAACCCAAACCTAATAACCCGACTCTTTATCGGGTCGGGTTGCAGGTCACACTTTTATAATAAAAAACCTGAAACAACCCCACCTTATAACACTCTTATTTGTGAGTACGTTTGAGTATATTGTGATGTGTGTTTGTATTAGGGGTGAGCAGAAACCGCACCGCAAACCGCAAAATCCGCAAAAACCCGCACCACAAAAACCGCACCACGACAAAAACCGGTGGATCGGTTTTAGGAAAAAATAAAACCGCAAAATGCGGTGCGGTTGCGGTTTTATCCGTAAAACCGAACCGCAAAATCCGCACCGCACCGCACATTAATTTTATAAAACCGAAAAACGGCACATTGATTATTTAATGTGTGTTATAAGGCTTCTAATGCATATTATCAATAATATTCTAGGTAATGTGTGTGTTTACCTTAAATATATGCATTGTTATAACCGAAAAAACCAGTAAACAAAAAACCGCAAAAAACCCACATTAATTATATAAATTATAAGTGATGGTGCGGTGCGGTTAATACCCGCACAACCCGCAAAACCGCAATAAAACCCGCAAAACCGAAACCGCAAAAACCGCGCGGTTACGGATTCTCACTTTTTAAAAACCGCAATTGCGGATGCGGTGTGGTTTTTGCCAAAAACCGCACCGATCCGCCCCATGCTCACCCCTAGTTTGTATAAAGTGAGTTACTAGCATTTTATATGATTGGTTAGATGGTGACCATTACGGCTGAAAGTGAAAAGTAAGGTAATGTGTTAAAAAAACTTAAGTGACAACTGTGTTCGAGGTAAAGGGAAAATGACCATTACATCTAGACAAGTATAACCACATTTATAGAATCTTAAACTCCACACCAAAGATAAAAAGGTTGTTGATCAAAGTAAGGCCAAGCTTATCAAAAAAAAAAAAAATTTCATACATTCATCAGTCATAACTTTTAATAGTCTTTGTAATACATATCCACACATATTTTATTTTCAATAGGGTTTTGTGAACAACAGCCTTTAAGTTTGTCATTAACAATAAACATCTCACACTTTTATTCAAAAAATAATCCATTGTCCAACCAAAGGCATGTCTTAATGTTAGCACTATTTTGAAACAAGAAAAATGAAGTTTGTTGTTAAGCCCAGCCCTTAGGCCTTTTCAATAAACTAGATTTTTTTCTTGCCGAATCAACCCAACCCAACCCAACCATCCATTTTGACCCGTATAACAATGCTATCCATTTTAACAGCTATATACCCATTTGCAGCCATAGGTTAAACTATCATCTCATAGTTGATAGTTTCAAATCTAATCTCAAAACATAAGCAGTTTTATTAAACCAAGAAAAGCGTAAAAGTTATGATCTAATAATGTTACATTAACTAAAGCAAACAACAATGCATCATGCCTTATTAACATAAAAAAGATAGCATCCTATATAGTCATATGCCTATTTGTTTACTTGAGTAATGATGTGGCCGCTTTATCCAAGAACCATGTATACCCACCTTCCGGTTTCACCTTTTGCACAGGCAAAGGGTAACCATAATCAGCATGTTCACCCAATGTCACCTTGACTGCATCTGCTGCATCTTCTCCTGTCACGACCATTGCAATCTCAGACGCAGAGTTGATCAGAGGGAATGTGAAGGTGATCCTGGGAGGTGGTGGTTTGGGTGAATCTGTGATGAAAGTCACCCATTTCTTCTTCTCAAAGCGTTGAAAATGCCAACAGAAGAGAGATGCAACGTGCCCATCTGGACCCATTCCTAGTAACATTAAATCGAATTTAGCCATCCCTGTAACTGCTGAAGTTTTTAGTTTCTTGTTTGCTACTAACTGTTTAAGCCGCTGCTCGTACTCCTCTGCTGCTTTTTCGGGTGATAAATTTTCCTTAATCGGATAGATGTTGGCCTTTGGTATTGGTACCTATAATCATTTTAGAATGATGAGAAACAAAACATATGCAGACGGCGTAAACTACCACAAGAAGGAAAACAAAAAGTTACATCTCATGAAATAGGGGTGTTTGGGATTGCTTATTAGAACTGCTTATGCTGTTTGAAATTATCAGATAAAAAGTTTAGCCTATTATTCGAAATTGCTCATATCACCCTAAGATTATTAGATAAACAGTTCGAATAAACATTACCATACACCATCAAAACTGCTTACCCACTGTATCAAAAGGGCAATAAGATGATAACCCGTTTTAGTAAGGAATCCCAAACACCTTATTAAGTCATGTCTTGAGTTTGTAGAGATATTTTGTCGATTTCTTAATTCATACTCTGTTTAGTTTCTGTTAGTTTTATTCCTAAAACTGAAACCAAACAAGGGGTAGTTCAGGTATTAGATGGTTAGGTTTCTAAGTTTCAGGTTTTGCACGGTTCAGCATAAGACCAAACCAATCCTTTAATGATCCATATTTCAAATACTGCCAGTCTACCAAAGCTGTTTAGGTTCTGTTTTTTGCCCACGGGGTATTTGGATAATTTTACCATAACAAGTTATCAGCTTATTGTGGTTTGCCAAAATGCACCAAGACGTTTTGAGATTTGATTGAAGAATATCACATTAAGCACACTCCCCGTTTAAAATAAATGCCCATCTTGGGTTGTTAGTGATGGCGTATTCAAAATGCTTATTTTCTGAAAACTACTTATTTAGAGCAGGTACCGAGATGCTTATTGTTAAGTCTGTATTCAGTGTCAAATGAACCCACAAGCAATTTCTTACATCACCTCAAACCACTAATCTTTATAGAAATAAGCAAATAGTAACTACTTAGATAAGCAATCCAAACACCCTCTTATAACCAGTATATGATAATTTAACATATATGACCAGCATAAAGCATAAAATTTACCTTGCTAAGGAATCCATCATTAGCAAGCTTATAATTAGAATCAGGATGATTCAACGGAACAACTCTTTCGTCCAGCCAAAATATCAACCAATTCTTCCAATCAATCTTACCGACATAAGGTGGCTGCACCAACTTCCTGTCAAAATATCAAACGTCAAAATCCATTAACCAATAACACATGTCATTTCATTAAGGCTGACGTCAAATAATGATAAAACATGATCACTTTGTTGTCGTAGAAGATAAAACCTACTTTTTTAGTTATCGGGATACCCTGAAGGGGTGTTTGTGTAAGCTTTTTAATAGGCTTATGAGTTTATGGAAATCTTCAAAAGCCAATAAGCTCATTTTTCTATGGCTTATGAGCTAATTAACTTGAATTTATCAACTAAACTAAGCTTTAAGCCATAGATGATAAACTCGTAAGCATTAAAACTAAGCTTTAAGCCATAGATGATAAACTCGTAAGCATTAAAACTAAGCTTATTGGCGTTTAAAATTTTCAATAAGCTCATAAAACTCATCAAATAAGCTTACACAAGACTCCGCTTATTTTTTATAAGCCTATTTTTCAGTCTTACTTTCTGACTTACTCCGTATGAGTTTATGATTTAAAGATACAGAAATAAGCCTATAAATTGGAAAATGAGCCGAACAAACTAGGCTTGTCAGATACTCCTATAAGTCAACTCAAATAACACCATGAGCCTAAAAATAAGCTTGAACAAGTAGACCCTTAACTCACATGTCATCAGAGAATTAATCATAATAGTAGTATGTTTGAGATGATTTTGTTCAAAAAAGTATGTTTGAGATGACTGAATACATACACAATTATTTTTTTTTAAACATACGTGTGAACATTTTGATACTTTAAGCAAAATGAGCCCACTTTTTCACACAATGCTGCGAGTTATCCTCCTTCACGTCCGATATTACCCTTTTAAAAATCTTATAACAACACCAACAAAAGAAGGGATAGGCTATGTCCACAAACAATGCACACAAAAGCTTCCACACAATGATATGGCAAAATAATTTGTCGATCAAATAGATTGTTTAACCGGAAAATTATGTTGCCACATGATTGTGTAGAAGCTTTTGTGCAAATTCTATATGAACATTGCATTTCTCACTAAAAACCCCACTCAATCCGCTTTTACACAAAAACAAATAAAAACTACCAACAATCTTTGTTTCGTTATGCACATGGCGAGTGCACCCATAACACATGGTGGTTTTAACTTATAAGTACCAAAAATGCCTGTCACACCTGGGTGTTTGTTTCGGGCCTTTCGGCTTATATAGCCGGCTTATGGCTTATTTGGTTTTGAGCTTATGTTTTATAGAGTAAATTGCATAAATCGTCCTTAAAGTTTGGCCAAATTGCATGTTTCGTCCCAAATGTTACGAAAGTGCAAGCATCGTCCCTGTGGGAAACCTTTGGTGGAAGTATCGTCCATGTGGGGAAACCTTTGGTGCAAGTATCGTCCCTGCAAACCTTTGGTGCAAGTATCGTCACACCAAAGGTTTCCCACAGGAACGATCCTTGCACTTTCGTAACGTTTGGGACGAAACATGCAATTTGGCCAAACTTTAAGGACGATTTATGCAATTTACTCTGTTTTATAAGATCATTTTTTGTGGCTTATTTTGAAACTTCTTGGTTTGTCATAATCGGTTCGAAATAAGCACAAAAAGTGAGCTTATGAAACATAAACCCAAAACCAAATAAGCAATAAGCCGGCTATATATGCCGAAACAAACACCCACCACCCCCTAGTCATTTCAATTACTATTTTACTTTTAACACGTGATCATGCTTATCATTTATAGACTTTGAAACATCATTAAAAAAAACATGTCTTTAATCATAGGTACCTCATAGTATCAATCAAACTACCACCAGAAAGAACAACTGAGAAAGAGCCATGATTAGCTATGGATTTAGCCGACAGATCAGCCACGTAGGCAGCAAGAGCGTCTGCCACGTGTCCCTCAGATTCCAGCTTGTTAAGCTTTGGTGACGTCATGTTGGGTTTCACTTGTTTTGATTGGCATAAAGTGAGCAAAAAGAAACATAGAAAAATACAAAAGTGTGTTTGGTGTTTCATTGTATCATGTTTTGTTTTTTCAAGGGTTGGTTTTGCAATTTAAGGTAGTTTTAGTGTTTGAAAATTGAAAAATCTACTTGTGCCTAAAAGTAGGTTTACAAATTTGAATGGTATACTTGAAATTTGAAATACTCCAAAAAAAGAATATTTTCTATTTTCTTTTAATTTTCTTACACGACGAGAATAAGACAAATTTTTTTTATTTTCTTTTATTTTCTTCGATTTAATAAATAGTTGTGTGCGTGAGTGTGTGTACGGTTAAGCTATTGGAACATGTCCAATCGGACCGGACTGAGAAAAACCGGACCGTACAAAACATATTTTGGTCTGATCCTCGCGGTTCATGCTTTACCTTAACTTCGATCCTCGGTCCGGTCTGGTTCTGTCTTACAAAAACCCAGCGATTATGCTTTGTTGGATCGGACCGGACCATTTCGGTCTGGCGTTTTGGACAAATTCGGTTTCGGCCCGGTCCGCTCTTGGTCGGTCCGGTCCGATTTTCGAACCGTGATCAATCTCATGTGTTTTAGTGTGTGTGTGTGTTTATGAGGAAGAAGTAGTAGGGTGAGAATAATGTACACGTATATTATTTGTCTGGTTTTTTACTATTTTTAAATTTTTTTTTAATATTGTTTAGTAATTTTTTAATATGTTATTTGTATTTAACGAATGAATAAAAGTAGATGTATTAAAAATAAGAAAAAAATTAGAATAAAATTGTGGGTAGGTGGAGCCCAAATTGCTACTTTGTGGTGTGTTAAAGTGGAGGGTGTCATCGAGAGTTTTCATTCGCTACATCAGCTACACGTCATCAAAAACACTCTCTTTATATTTTCTTTCAACTTTCCCTTAACCATTGCAACACCTTCTATCTATTTTTTTTTTTACTTTTTATCATTAAAAAATACTCACAAAACATAAATAATCACTCACAATACATTTAAAATAAATAAAGTATTTTTTATCTCTCTTAAAAGTTCATCACAACAACTTATAATGTAGTATAGAAGTATAGATATAGATAGATAAGACTTGAGCCCAAGACTAATCCTACATCTAAGGATCCAGCTAATGAAGATTAATGAAAATCTAATCATGCCAAAAATATAACACGTCTAAAATAAACATACTAAAATAAACGCCGTCTAAATAATTTAGTATAGACTAATAAATTGTGCATGGACAAATGAAAATCCTTGCTTTACATTTGTCGATCCCGAATGTTAGTCCTATAAAAATTACCTAACAACAAGTATCATACACACGTAAAAATTATATTTTAAATGTAACTTTATTGTTGTCCTAAAAGACTTATAAAAGTAATTAAATCGATACATGTTGCTAGTTCCTAACCAATTAATTGGATGTAGAAGATTGCAGCACCATCAGGAACTTCATTCCATCACACCTTCATGACCTTTCGGTATAATATACTAGGTGCAGAAGATGCAAAATCAACAGCTTTCTTCATTCCTCATATACTTTATCCTGTTGTCATGCGTTATGCCTAAATGATTGAGTTTGATCTTCATTATCATACACTCGTACCATCTATAAAAGAAACATTTTAAAAAATAAATCTCAAATATATAACAAAAAACCCTCAAAATATGCCAAATCATATAATTCTATTAAAATATTAAAAAATACTTAAAAACATTTTAGCGAAGGTGACGAGCGGCGGTGAGGCGGCAACCGATGGTGGTAGGGGCAGCCGACGGTGGTTAGAGATGAGAGATGAGTGAATGAGAATTGTGTCATGGGTATAATAGATTTATATAGGCATGAGGCTATTAATTTGAACTTTCAAATTAACAATTAGCATTCAATCAAATTAATAATCACACATTTAATGTCAATATTATTAGTTTTTAAGACTTGTACATTTAGTTTCCAAAGCTAGTACATTTCTAGAGATTAATGCATAATTAGCCAATTAGCATTCAAAGCATTCGAAATATCAATTAGCATTATTACAAATATTAATAGTAGAATGTGTTGTAAATTTAATTTTTAAGGCTTGTACAATTTTTAATTTTTCAATTCCTACTCTTTTCATTATAAAATAGTATAGATACAATCCTTTCACACACGTTTGTTTCCTAATAGTAGCCAGCCAATCTTTAGGATGTGTTACTACTTGGCTTATTTAATCCTGTAAATGTCATTTGACCTCATGTGGATTTTATAGTTGGGCATACATGTATATGAGGATAATATAATCAGATATTATTGCAACATAAATCAACCATCTTGAAAATCACATGAACCATGAGGCATAATAAAACATGTAATTGTATATAACAATGAGCTAACCAATAGATGTTTAAAATCAATTCGATCTAACTTATCATAAACACTTGTATTTAAGGTTAGTCACCCATTGAATCTGAACTCCTAATATTGACTTTTATAGAGCACAAATCATTGCATATCCAAAACATTATTATGATTGTATGACTGAATAAAGTGTATGATCACAACCGCAAATAAGATCATAATGATTAATACTATTTAAATAACCTTGAATGAATCTTACCATCGAAGTAATCTTAGTTCCAAACATCATCTTCGGTTTGATTGTAGATTAATTAGGATATTATGTTGTTTGTGTGTAGTTTTTTATCCGGCACATGAGCTTCTGTTGGGATAGCAAGCCTCGATCTTCATCTCAAGGTAACCATCGAATTAATCTTAGTTTTAAACATCATCTTGGGTTTGATGATTGTCGATTGTTGTATAGAAGATTTGAACTTTGACTTTTTCAGAGTCAAACTTATTCAACTTTGACCTTGCATATCTTTGTGTGTTATATAATATTTGATGCAAAATATATGAATGGATTGGGTTTTAAGTGTATTTTTCATTGGTATAATTTTCATCAAGTATTATATAACATAAATAAATATATTTAAAGTCAAAGTTGAACCAGTTTGACTTTGAAAAGTCAAACTAGACATTTATTTTGAAACGGAGAGAATATAAATTAAAAGAATATTTCTTATTAAGGAAACAATCTTTTTGTATTACTAGATAAAAGATAAATCTTCATCATTTTAAATAAAACTTTTAAATTTTCAAATAACCCAAAGAACAATAAAGACACTCAAGTCTTTTCAAGTTTCTAACAAGAACTTATGAATATTTGAATAGTGTATTAAGTTAAACTAATAACATCTCATTGCAACACAAAGTATTGTTTCAAATATAAATATGACAATATAAGAACAAGTTTAAAATAAACACAACGAATTACTTTTCAATGTAAAAGTTCTTATTAGAATGAATAAAGAATCTATGACATTTGCTTGCGAAATAACAAAGTAGTTAAATGATAATTAGGTGATCTTCTTTTTAACTTAAACACGAATCAAAGTAAGTGTTTAAGTACAAACTTTTCTAACCCTAAGCTGAAAACTTAATAGGTTCTATAGTTTGTTTTGGAGGAGTAAATGTGCTTTTGAATGTTTTACATTAATTGCAAGAGATGCACATTTACTCTCTTACAAAATTCCTTTTATAGCAAGGAATTAGGGTTTACTATGGGGTTCCCTTTTCCACGTGTCAAGCATTAGATGGGTGGTTGAGATACCATTTAATGTTGTCATACTAGGTACGTGAGGATCAGTTCTTTTGGAAAAGTAGTTGTACTTCTATATCAACTTTGGAAGGAGATATGCTTTATTCCTTTTGACTTAAAGCATATCTTTATCCCGCCTTATATACCTTCTTGAAGAAACATTTTGTTATAGATTCTAAGAGGAGATCGACATCGTTCAACTTGGCATTGTCAACCAAGCTGAATTAAAACTCTTTCTTAGGTGTTGATCTTCTATTCCTGAACCGCTACAAAAAATGGAGTGAAGACATCGTTGGTCGTCAAAGTACTTTAGAAGAGTTGGTGTTGAACTGTCTACAACGAGACACTTTGACTAAGGATATTTTATCTTCAAATCTATCTGAGTGACTAAAGGCTGTTGAAATGACCTAACAATCTTCCCTTATTTGGATATACAAATAGCCTAAAGTGGTGTTTGTTTTTTCAGAAATGCCTCTTAACAGCATCTTAATCTGACTCATTCAGACCCAGTAAGATATTTGGGTCATTAAGACTGTTTGTTTTTTAAGTCATTCAGAGGCAGTAAGAGGCAAACAGTGTTACGAGTGCTTGTTTTCTCTGATGATTAAGAGGTAGTAAGAGGCATAAACCTCTTACTGAACTAGATGTGGAGGAGGTGTCTTAACACCTCTTAATGTTTTTTTTCTTACTTTTTTTGTTTTTATTTTTTTCTACTTTGTTATGTTTTTTTTATTTTGGTGTTTTTTTTCATTTCTTGATTTTTTTTCTTGTTTCACCTTTGGGTATTAAAAGTATTAAATAGAATCATTGCATATGCTTTGTTAGATAAATAGTGTATAAGATGATATGTGTCAACTCATATTTTGTTCAAATTGAAGGGTACGGATTCAGACTAATATATCTCAATTCTAACGCGACTCTTTAGTTAATCGTTTTAAGAAGTTCAATTCAAAATTTAAATTGATTATATTATAAAATTTGTTTTTTTAATGTAGTTTATTTCTTGTGCGAATGCAATCGCTTTAGATTTAAATTATAAAAACTATAGTTTAACACATCTAGACATTTTACCAAAACAAACAGCTTTATTTCATTCAGATTCAGATTTCTCAACTACTTATTTAGATTAAGATGGAAATCAGATTCAGACTTTTCTATTGAATATTCAGATTCAGATATGCGAATCAGATTCAGATTCATAGCCTCTTAATAAACAAACAACACCTAAGTAAATTTAGATGTATGTGAGCAAAACAATTTCTTCTTACAAAATTGATAAATTAAATGAACAACACAAACTGATAAAGATTCATAGATAGTTTTAATCATAACACATTACAAAATACATAATACAAATGTTTACAGTAGATCACTGCCATAGTTGCTCAATTTTTCTCATCTGCTTGTTGGGGTTCAGGTTTCTCTTGTCAACTTCATCAATCAAGAGAGAACTAAAGGTTCTTGCTATGTCATCCATCCCTTGTCCTTGATGTAGTCTGTAGAAGATCTCTTGTACATTGTACAACATATCATTGTTCAGTTCCCAAATTCATTGATGCTGATAAAGTCTTATCTATATTGAACATTAAAGAGAATCATTCCCAGAGCTGGTTCATCCATCACAGTCCCTCCTGAATTGTAACACCCCAAAACCGGGTTTTAAGCATTTTATCACAAGAATGCCATTATATAATTGACTACGACTTTTAATAGTTTGAATGAGTTACGTAATTGGTTAGTCAAACCTCGTAGTCAAACTATAAGTGTTAATAATATGTAAATGGTTTTAGAAATATCATGTGTCACAATTATAAAAGAATAATACTTAGAGGACCATTCTTGCCAAATAGACAAACCGTTAACTAACATAAGCTAGAATCCTCCATATCCATCCAGATATTACTTGATGTATCTGGTCCTTATGGGGGGGGGGGGGGGGGTTATGGTGGAACGAACCAAAGAAGAAAGGATGGAAATTTAAGACTGTCAAATTGATGATTGAAGGTGAATTGAGGTCCCAAATCAAGAAATTAGTTCATACTAATAATCTCTATAAGTAAGTGATTCCTAATCCTAGTTAATTTGGTAATTTAAGAATTAGGGTTCATATACCCAAATTGGGGGTTTTGGGTAAGGGCCAATGACTTAAAAAGTCATATAACTTGTCCATTTCTACCGTTTTGTATAGCCATCTTTTTTTCCCTAATCTGTCACTAACATTCAAATTTTGTACATTGTGTGTAGCTGTGACTTGCTTGATCTGCTGCAGCAGATTAAGCTAACGATCGTTTAGTTTATCATTGCAACGTTAGTCCTTTATGCTAATGAACGTTTATCATGGCTACATAGAAAGACAAAAAGTGTCAAGTTAGATGATTTTTATTATTTTTAAAATTTATATACGTTTTTTACACGTTTTTATACACACATTTTTATACACGTTTATACACACGTTTTTATGCATGTTTTTATACGCATTTTTATACACACATTTGTATACACGTTTTTATGCACGTTTTTATACACACGTTTTTCTTACACACGTTTTTTATACACACGTTTGTCATACACACGTTTTTTATACACACGCTTTTTATACACACGTTTGTATACACGTTTTTAGACACGTTTTACACAAGTTTTTATTCGCACTTTTTTATACACGTTTTTATACACGTTTTTACACATGTTTTTATGCACGTTTTTACACACGTTTTTAAAATGTTTCAATACATACATTTTTATACATACATTTGCACACGTTTTAATACATACGTTTTTACACACGTTTTTATACACACATTTTTATATACGTTTTTATACACACATTTTTATGCACGTTTTTATACACACGTTTTTATACACGGGTTTTTATACATGTTTTTATACACACGTTTTTATACACACATTTTTATGCACGAATTTTTATACACGCTTTTATACACACATTTTTATACACATTTTTACACATATTTTTATACATGCTTTAATGCACATTTTTATACGCATTTTTTATACACGTTTTTATACACACGTTTTTATACACGTTTTTACACATGTTTTTATACACACTTTTAATTTAACCTTTTTACACACGTTTTACACATTTGTATACGTTTTTTACTTTTTTTTACACGTTTTTTACACATGTTTTTATATATGTTTTTACACACGTATACATGTTTTTATGCACGTTTATGCACACGTTTTTATATACGTTTTTACACAAGTTTTTATATAGGTTTTTATATACGTTTTTACACACGTTTTTACACACGTTTTTTACACACGTTTTTATATACGTTTTTACACACGTTTTTATACACTTTTTTACACACGTTTTTTATACGTTTTTACACACGTTTCTATACATGTTTTTATGCACGTTTATGCACATTTTTATGCACACGTGTAAAAAAGTTAAATTAAAAGTGTGTAAAAACGTATATAAAAACGTGCATAAAAGGGTGTATAAAAACGTGTAAAAAAGTGTAAAAAACGTAAATAAAAACATGTAAAAAAAGTGCATAACCAAGAAGAATATCCCTTTGTTTAAGCAGTTTGGCTTGTTGAACAATACCCGCAGGACCGGGTATTATCCTAACTGGCTTTTGGGTTGAGGGGGATGCTTCAACACGTGTGTTGCTAGAGGGACGGAGAACGGGTGTTAATCAAAGATCGGAATGATCTATATTAAGACTGACTTCCCATTGATCATCTTGGATATTGATATCGGAAT
>BQNB010050963.1:0-30410 GCA_026074375.1 Tanacetum coccineum | reverse complement strand
CAAACACGTACAATAATAAAAATAAATAGCACATTTATTGACGTCGTCAAAGACTTGAAAACACAGGGTGTTATATTATCCAAGGCATGAGTTATCACTAGAACAATCCCAACAAGGTGATAATGAGGACGCGTTGGTTTAACATTGAAGGGGTTGAAGAATTAAAAGGAATTGTAAGGATAAATGGTGAAAAGAAAGAAGCCCTCCATACAACTTTAGGCAGAAACCGGGTCAATGCATAATCTATCGGTAATCACAAAGATGATCCTGATATTGAAGTCAAGTCATCATGGACCCAGTGATGCATCGCACAACCCATCCCAGCTACTCAGACTTCTCTCAAAAGATGTTTGTTTCATTTCTCACGGAGATTAACACATTTCTATCGGCTTTCTCATTCCGAGATCGTTGATATTGAAAAAGTGGCAGTCCGCTCCAGCCTCTGATCACCAAATAACAAAAGTGCACTTATAGAGTCTAGAGCCAAGAGATCCATAAAATAAATCTCATTAGGACACATTCCATGATAAGCACTTGTTGAACACCATTAAGTTCACAAGTTGTTAACAAGAGTCCTACGCATTATCCTTGTGATAACTGCGAGAACATTCAGAGTGATACTCTTTAATATTTACAGTGATGAATGGAAATCCTTCTAGAGACAACATCAAACAGCTCTGCGGTAGGTGACTTGCAAGATTCTAAATGAATCAAGGAGGACAAGGATTTTTTAACGGGGAAAGAATGTGACACCCCGTGAATTTCCGTTCAATAATTTAGCCGTTTCTGGTCGATAATTTGAATTTTTAAAAGTTTCGTTTAACTTTTCCGTTTAACCGGGAGGTTTCCCGCTTTTATCTGAGAATCGTCTCCGGTAGTGAACCGGGACACCTATCGTTGTAGTATTTTGGCGTTGGCCGCGTTTTTACGTTTTTGAGCAATATTTAAAGTTTCGTGATTTTTAGTAACGTCGTTATTTCTTTCGTTACTACGTGATACGTTAAGTTATGTATACATTTGAGCATCAATGCAAGACCTTTGGAAATTAAATGTTTTTGAGCACTATGATTTCCTAGAGTTTTGGAGACCATTTTGGTCCCACCCCTTGGCTCATATATGCGTCGAACAAACACCCATGTGCTCCTAGGATGCCAAAAATTTGAATAAACATTCTTAGACAACATTCTATCATTTTGGGAACAACCTAGTACTAAGAAACCATTTGATAGGTGGATCAAATTGGTCCCCCTTATCCTTTTGTACCCTAGCCGACACACACACATATATGTGATGGTGTGTGTGTATCTTGTCTTATATCATGAGATCATTCATTCTCATTTCATATACAAAACCACATACAAAACTATACATTTTTCACTTTCAATCATTTACATTTGAAGACAAGTTGAAGGTTTGATCATTTAAGATCATCCGGGTATAAAATAAACAACGTTTGGGTTGTTCTTGATCCTTGTTCATCCTTAAAAACCGTTTTTCTTTGTAAGTCTTCAAACTTTCAAATAACTTGTACTTTCCTATTTCTCTTGATGCATAAACATTGGTTGTACAACTTGTTTTACAAAAAGAATGATTTTGAAACTACGTAAACCTTAAAAGGTTATGCATATGGTTCGAATTTTATAAAAAGGAACATAAGGAAATCATAGTTTTGTGATCGTGGTTATTTTTATGTAAAAACATTTGTACTTTCAAGCTTATAATTTTTGGCTTATGTTGTGAGCTTGTTTAAGAGCTTGTTTGATTATTTTGGAGCTTGTTTAATGTATATATGTACACGTGTAAAATAGAAAACATAAAGAAATATTTACTTGAGATTTACTTTTGTAACTTATAAATAATATACTTGTATTTGGCTAGTTTTCAAAAGAATGAAACATTAAACTTATTTGACTTAACCCATAAGCTCAAATAAGGCTTAACGGGCCTTTAAGGCCACGTCATCCATAACCATAGCCGCGGCCCAAGCTTGTACACAAGCTTATGGGTTTGGCTTGTTATGTCTTGGCTTATTATAAGCTTGTGGTAGCTTATTGAGGAACCTAGAACTTGTTTGTTATCTTTTTAGTATATCGGACTTATTTATTTCGTACTTTGGCGTTTTAAAGACTTATTGGGCCTAAAAGCCCAATAAGAGTTTTTGTGACTCGTTGAACTTGTTTTAAATGGAAAACGATTGTGTTGAGTTTGTAAAATGTAACTTGTGGTTTGAAATTGGTTTTTGATAAAGTCTACGACTTTGGAAAAATGAGTAAACATGAACGGGTCATGCCGAAATTTTATAAAAATCTTATACTTAGAAATTATTTAGAAAACATAAATAATAAAATGTTTTGACTAAATTACTTAACAATTTGGAAATGTCAAATTATAAATAACAAGTTTATTTATACGTTAATAATAATATAATATTATATTTATATAATTAATATAATATTATATACGTACTTACTTACAGCTTAAGACTTTTCATAAAAACCGATCACTAACGTTTTTAATATACAAATAACGTTTACCAAAAATGAATAATAAACGTTCATGCATCAATCACATACGTTAACCTTCCGAGACTAAATCGAAACCCGTATTCTTCTAGGTCATACTCGTGTACCACCATTCGTTCCGAGTGACCCTACTTTTTGACGTATACTATTTACCTTATCATCAAGGTGAGTTCATAGCCCCACTCTTTTACTCGTTTTGAATCAATGTTTTATAACTTAAGGGGAGAAACATTGCTTGTTTTTAGAACTGGACACAAGTACTATACGTGAGATTTCCCTATATGTGTGTTGCCTAAGTAGCGTTTAGACCACTACTGCCTGAACTATCACGAACTGTCAATTTTTTAACCGGAGGACCGATCGAGGGAGCGCGAGTGGATAAATAGATCTATTGGGACTAATTATCCATATCCGGGTAAGTAGCGCTCACTACCCACGGGGCTCCCGATAAACGCGTGGGCTCCCGGATAAACGATATATGTCATGTCGAAATCTTGGTTAGGTGGTCTTTGGTCGGAACCTGAAAAGGGCAAACAATACTTATAGCAATGTACATGCTATCATATCTTTCGTTATTAACTTCAGTTTCATGAGCTTAGTGCAAACTAAAATAAAATATTATGTGAAGTTGTATCCTCCTATGACTGACACATACGATTTGTGAATACTTGTTGTCTACTATAACAACAGACAAACAATAAAACGATGTAAAAAAAACACACACAAAAAACACATAATACCATAGAACATAAAACAAAACAGAAAACAACAAAAAACAAAACAAATACAAAAAAAACAAACAAAACACAACACAAACATACACGCAAATAAACAAAAACTTACCAAAACCCAACCTTTATTTACAACAAAAAAAAAAAATAAATAAGACATAAAAAAAACTTAACCTGTGAAATACCACCAACTATGTTAACTTTTAGCAGGTTTTTTCCAGGTGCATAGCATGGATTCTTGCTTGAACTATATGAAAGTCCATATTCCCAAGACCATATTTCAGATTATCCCATGATTCTCTTAAAAAGCCGTTGGTTGAACTTATTAAAGCTTCCGCAGTTTAAACTGTTTGAATCTTTTAAATTTGATTGATGTAAAACTATTTTATATATTTGAATTTATCAACGGAGTTTTTTGTTAAAAACTTACCCTTAGAGTACCTTGTTCTTTATGCTGTACATTGAGATGATTCGATAACGCACCCCCCGGAACGCAAATCGGACGGGACCCTATTTGTAGTTGTGACAAAAAACACACCAAAATGCCGATAAACATTTAATCCGTAATCAAATGTCCCTAAGTGATAGTTAAAACAACGCGCCGCAACGCTGGTGAAAAAGCGGACTTGTATATCCTAATTGTCATTAACTTCATAGCATGTTACTGTGGAAAACTTAGAAGGGGGTTGAATAGTTTACCCCTGATTTATTGATTTAATATTTATTTTTTTTTTGTTATAAAAACTTAGATTCGGACTTATTGTGAATTCAAAAAACTTGCATAATATGAAAACAATGTAATAAGTAAAGCAAATACAAGAATAAGAGTTAGAAAGATCAAACCACAACACAAGGATTATAAGTGGTTCGGTTACGAAGCTCCTCTTCGGCCTACTCCACTCCTCGAGCACCTAACTTGAGAGTTTTTCTTCCACTATGTCAACAAGATCCTTTATGGCGGAGAAAACCGTACACAACGTTGCTTAATTATCTATTTTCCACACAAGCTATATGTCGATATAATCTTTATCTAGAACCAATCTATCACAAAACAACTTCACAATTGTTCACTGGGACTTCACAAACATCATCACGACTACTTCACAACTTCACTACATAACTTAGCTTTAAGTTACCTTAACCAAACAACACACAACTTCTTCACTACCTTTCATAACTCACACCTTCACGTACTTGTCCTCAACCACCACTACTTATGTCACAACAAACTAACACTAACTTGAAAAGTGATCACCAAGAACCAACTATATCTTACAACAATCACCTAAAACCTGAATAACTACACAACTTTACAAGATTTACACAATTGATTTACAAGATATGGTATTAATGCAATAAGATGCATGAAAACTTGGGGTGTAATACTTCTTTCAAATAATGATGAAAGTATTCTTACTCTTGCCACCTTGAGGAATTGATCTTGGATCACCTTGGAAACAAAGCTTTATGATTAAAATGATCAAAGGATTTAGAGAATGTGGGCTGTATTAGAACAAAAGAATGAGTCAAAAGGTGAGAAAAATGGTTGGGGAATAAGTCCCCAGTATTAATAGAAAAGCTGGAGGAGCGGGTCTAATGGCTGTTCCCTAAATAGGTGCGTCCACCCTTTATAATTAAAGGGGCCAATCCCATGAGTATATAAGGGGGCGCCGCACCATTATTCAGACGAGCTCCATCTTTTTGTCCTATAACAAGGAGTGTATACTGGACTTTTTCTAGAGCCGTTTTAGTTTCGAAATTTAAATTCAAAATGTTTATTTTGAATAAAATATTTCTTTTAAATTTAAAAAATGTTTTGTGATGTTTATAAAAATGTTTACAACATTTTATAAAAGTTTGAGGTTGAATAAAGATTTCCTTTGATCATGAAATGCATTAAGCATTTATTTATTCATACCTTTAAGTGATAGTAAATTTATGAAATGAGAATTCTTACTCCTAATTACTTGTTTACTTTTAATTTTACGTTGAACTTTATATTTTAATGATTATCAAACAAAACGTGAAAGATGTGAAAGATATTAAAAATTTTATTTGAGGCATTATATTTTATCAATATTCTCCCCCTTTTTTTTGATGATTACAAAATTTTAAACTCCATTAAATGTAAAATTATTTTAAACTAGTATTTAGTGATTTTTCATGACATTTCTCCCCCTTTTTGTATAATCAAAAAGGCATCGTTCGAGGTATTTGCAAGTAATAGTCGACGAATAAAATGCTCCCTTTTGATGTGTGCTCCCCCTTGTTCGAAGGGCACCCAAGGAATCGAGCTATGGATTCTCTTCTTGTCTACAAAAACGGAGTTAAGAACAACACAACTATTTCTAACATGAAGCAAGAAGGATGGAAAAATATGACAAGAGCAAGCAATGCTTCCCAAAGCAAGAGATACTTCATTCATTTAAGGCAATGTGTGTAAACCACACACAATAATAGCATACATAAAAAAAACAAATATGTTTTTAGGAGCAAATTAATACATCAAGAAAATCCAAATAGCCATAAAAGATTTTTAACGTGCTTGCGACCCACAAAAGGGTTTAGACGATTATTTGTACATATTATGATATTAGTTGTTGTTGATGGAGAGTTTGGAGCGGAGGCTTGTTATGTAAGGGGTAATCTCTTGAACCCTAGGGTGGATGAGTCCGAGTGGAAGAGAATTCAATCCAATGATTATCCTCACTTAAAGCAAAAAATGTTTTTGGGTGAAGAACAACAAGGCAATACCCAAAATGATCTCAACTTGGGTGTGATTTTTGAGGTATGTGGTAAGTTTTGGAGAGTAAGGTAATGAGGAATTGTTGTTTTGTTGTTGTTGGGAGAGATGCATGGCTAGATGGTTTGATATAGGGATGAGCATATAGACCCGAATCCCGGTACCGAACCGGAACCGTACCGGTTCCGTACCGAAACGGTACCGAATCCCGGTATACGGTACGGGACCGGTACCATGATTCGAGTAAAAAAAATCAGGACCACTAGTTCGGTACGGGACCGGTACCAAATCGGGAAATTACCGAAAAAAACGGGAAAAACCATCGATTTCCCGGTACCGGTACCCGAATCCCGTTCGGTACGGTACCGGTACCACTAATTTATGCTCGGGAAAAAATCGGTACCACCAAATCGGTACGGGTTCGGTACCGGTCTGGTACCGTGCTCATCCCTAAGTTTTATAGGTCTTGGAATTTAATTAATGTTCATCAACAAGGCTTTCTCTACTTGGAGATAGATGGTAATGTGTGGTTGCGTTTGTGGTTGTCACATTGAGGTGGAACTTGAGTTGAGTTTCATGTGAGTTGAATGGGGGAGTTGGGAGAATGAGGGTGTGAGACAACTTTATGAGTGATGTAAAAGTGGGTCCCTTATGCAATGTATTTGGTAATGTTTGATTGGGGTGATTGGTGTTTCCTTGAGATGGTCATGATGAGAGATTTAGTGGTTTTGGTATGTAAGTTGTATTGAGCACATTTAAGGAGTTTTGCAAATGCATGTTTTCTTCCTCCAAATGGTTTTCACACTCATTTTGGCCTACCTTAAGGTTTGGATGTGGGTTTGTTAGGAGGATGTCATTGTGAGGATGATTGTGACGAAGAGAATGAGTTAGTATTTTAATAGTGGAGGGGAAAGGTTTAAATTTTAGGAAGAATGGACCATACAAAGATCCAAATCCAAGAAATGTTTTTGTGAATTTTAGGAAACATAGCTAATTGCTAAGAGGGTCTATTTGGAAAAAAGGAAAGAAAAATATTGTTTTAACACCCGTGTTATACTAGTTTCGATCGCCCTTAAATAATGGTGCGTTCCCCTTAAAGATTAAGGGGGCCACCCGTTATGAATTAAAGGGGCAGCCCTCTGGCATTCCCAGATTCCCAAAATTTTATTTTTTCCTCAAAAATTTATGTGAGGGTTTTGTTTTGGAATTAATTTTGGCAGCAAGTCTATCCTTTTATGGGCAATTAAGATTTTTAGCGCATAGCAAATAAGCATTCAACATTTACATAAGTAGGATAACCAAGTTCACACAATTTTAAATATAATCTATATGAGTTTAATTGAAGTGCATATGAAATGAAGCAAACTAGATATAAAGCACAAAGAAATTTAACATGATAGAGTGTTAAGTTAAAAAGGAAACAAACTTTTGTGCAATTACAATGTGTTCCTAATTGGGACAAAATGAGGTAGCATTTATTTCAACACAATACATGCAAAACCTAAGAAATAATCCAAATGCTCCTTGATTTAGTTTTGCGCAACCAAGATTGTCGAAAGATATATATTATATTATATATTTTTGACAACAAGTAAAAGACCATTATGCATATGAAAAAAATATTTTTAGCATATTTCAATAATATATGAAAATTAATTTTCATGTGATCCTATATATGAGAAAGGCTTTTTTTTAATTTTTTTTCAGTGGGAGGTCCCCTTAATGTCTGGGCGGTCCCTTTAAAATTAAAGGGGCCGCTGTCTAAGAAAAAAAAATTCTCAGATTTTTGACAAGTATTTTTTCCATTTTAATTTTCATCAGTGCTGAAAACTTATGTCAATTTGTTCCATCATCCTAGACCTGGCATAATAGTTAAATGGTTTCACGTTTAAAGTGGTTATTAAGATATCGTGCTATTTGTACTTCCTAGTGAGACCTATTCTATAAGAAGTTTCCCTTTTTGAACAACATCACGGAGGATTGGTGGCGAATTTCTATGGTGTTTGTTCGTGGGTGTTGATACGGGATTCTTACTTAAGTCTATAGCCCTTTGTTATCACACATTATTGGAATATCGTCTAACCTAATGCCATAGTCCTACAAGAGCTTGTTTCGTCCATAATGTCATTTGACATGCCTTTCTTCTGGCCTAACATATTTCCGCTTCGGTTTATGTAGATGCGAGAGAGCCGTTTGCTTCTATCGAAAACCAAGATTTTAAACAACATCCCATAGAACGTTGAAAACACCACTAGTGCTCTTCGATCAAACGTAGTCTCCCGCGTGATCCCGAATTCGCATAAACAATTGTTTCTATGGCCGGGATTCTCCTTAAGGAAAACCATAATCTCAGCATGCATAGTACCTTTAATGTACTCGGAAGATACATTTAAAACCACTTTCTAGTGAGAGGTTTTGGGATCCTCTTGAAAGTGTGCACAAAGGCAAACACTAAACATAATATCGGGTCTAACTTCCGTCCAAATATAATAAACCGACTATAGATGCCATCTATATTTGCGGTATTAATCTATGTACTCACCTTCCTTTATATTCTCGACGATCTTTGTAGTTTAGTTTCTGTAGATATAGGGGTTTATTAGCCTTAGAGTCTTCATAGTCCAAATTTCTTAAGCATTTTCCTTAATATATTTTGATTGTTTAAAAAATATTCCCTCATCTAATTGTTTTATTTTGATAATCCAACGAAATAGTTTAGTTCTCCCATCATACCCATTTCAAACTCATCATGCAAGATCTTGGCAAAGTCCATCACACATTTTCTGACAATAATCCGAATAATAAATGTCATCAACATATATTTGGACAATAAATATGATTTGGAGTCTTTCTTTTAGTGAAGAGAGTGTTATCTACCATTCCCTGGAATAAATATGTTTAAATAAGAAAGGCATTTAGGCGATCTAACCAAGCATTTGGGGCTTGTTTTAACCATAAAAAAGAGCTTTATCTTAAGTTTATAAGACATAATTAGGTTTGCGAAGTCAATGAAACCCGGAGTTAATCCACGTAAACCTCCTCATTGAATAAAACCTTAAGGAAATGCACTCTTCACATCCATATTGTAATAACTAAAAATCTAGTGGTGTCAAGCATAAGCCTAAAAGTATTCTTAGAGTCTCTATCTAGCTAACGAGTGCATATGTTTCATCATAATCATTCCTTCATGTTTGATTTATAACCTTGGCAACAACCTATCTTTGTTTCTAGTTACTGACCCATTTTCATCGAGTTTATTTCTATATTCCATTTTGTTCCTATAATGGAGGTCCATATCTATGGGATTTGGGACTAATCCTAAACATCATTTGTTTAAATTGGTATAATTCTCTTGCATGGCCATTGCTCAATTTTCATCGTTAATGCTCATTTATAATTTTAGGTTCTATTGTTGAAATAAAGCAAAAGAATTGCTTTAGTCTTGAGCTTAGCACCTAAGAGTTCTTTGATTTAAGATTTAACCAATAACATTTTCTAGGGATGACTATTAGATCTTTAATGTTTTCCATTTGATATTTCTAATAGAAATGTCTTCAGATCATTGCCTATAAGGGTTTTGTTTTACTAACCCAAGTAGCTCTTCTTCGACTAATTCCAATTTTCTTCCAATGGTGGTGTTTTATGCGGAGTGGAGTTTCATTAAAATTTACATACAATGACTCCTTCAACTTTCATTGTTAGTTTGTTAAGAATTATGTAAGCTGTTACCTATTTTTGTGAATATCCTAGAAAACAACCTTTGTACGACTTGGGTAGAACTTGGTGATGTAATCCTTGTAATTAAAAGAATAAAACATTTACTTCCGAATACTCTAAAATAGTTAAGGTTTGGTTTCCTACCTCTCAACAACTCGTATGGAGTTTTTCCTAAAATACGTCTAATAGAAACTCTATTAATTATATAAGTTGATGTATCGACCGCATTGCACCAATTTTTTTGAGGAATGAATTGTTCATTTAACATGGTTCTACTCATTTCTTATAAAGTGCGATTTTTCTTTCTACTACCCCATTTATTGTGGAGGTATACAGGAGCGAAAAAATTGTATATATCCCAATTTAAATCCACAATATATTCCAAATTGTATCTTCATTATCAAATTTTCCCGCCCCCGAACCAAGATCCCGTTCTAATTGATACATTAGAACATCCCTAATTTGTTTTTGATCATTTTGATAAATATTCAAATTCTCGAAGGCTTCTGTTTTTTATTTGCAAAAATCCTAGTCAATTTATCGAGAATAGTCCATACTACAATTACTAAGGTATAACGATTTCCTCCATAGCTTCGTTTGGCGGAGGGGCCAAACAAATCCATGTGAAGTAGTTCTAAGCATCTAGTTGTTGAGACTATATTTTTGTCCTTGTGACTTACGTAAGCTTGCTTTCTAATTTTGCAAGCATCACAAAAGTGTTGGTCGTATTTAAGTTTAGGTAGATTTCTAACTAATTCTTTAGACGCAATTGATTGAATTAGTTGCATATTAGCGTGACCTAATCTTCTATGCCATAGTGTGGAATTTTCGTCTAATGTTGCAAGGCATATTTTGTCTTTCGGTTTATTTCCTAGTTTCATTACATTAATCCTCTCCTTTCCTCCTAATTCCTTTACCTATAACGTATTTTGTTTTGATTATTTCGCTATCGTGTTTGGTAAATATTACTTTGCATTTATTATCACATATTTGACCTATACTAAGCAAGTTATAAGTTAAGTTATCTACGTGCTCAACATTTTCAATTATTAAAGGAGCTTGAAGAAATCGTAACCTTGCCTATGACTTTACCAGCGTAAGTTTCTTCCCAAAAATTACGTTACCTCTCCAGTTGTATTCTTGTATGAAAAAAAAACTTTCGATTACCCGTCATGTGTTTTGAGCATCCACTATCTTTAATCCACTCATCGGGTTCCAAGTTTACTCCTAAGCATATTTCATCGGGTGCTTGAGCTACAAGACAAGCTTTATCTTTAGTCTTTTCCACTTCATCATCTCCATTGTCGCTCCATGCTCCTCCAATGAATGCTCTTTGATCGTTGTTCTTTGGCGGATTTGAACATTCTCCAATGAAGTAACTTGGGTTACCACATCTAAAACATTTTCTTTCACTTTTATCATAACCATCATTTCTACTTCTTTGGAATGTTTTTCTATCGCCTCATGGTTGTCTTGCAAATCTTCCTCGTCTTTTGAAGAATTTCTTAAATTCCTTTATGGCCATAGCATACTCTTCGTCTTCACTATCGGAACCTGAGCTATCTTCATCACTTACTTCCTTTTTCACTTTTAATGCAAGTTATCTACTTTGTTCTTTCTTGCCTTTAACCGTTTCTACATATTCCTTTATTACTTCTTCATAAACTTTCAAGTTTTCAATGAGTTCATCAAGGGGTAAGGTTGTTAGATTCTTTGATTCTTCAATCGCCGTGACTTTCGCGGCCATTTGGATGTAGTCCCTAAGAAATTTCCTAGAGACAATACCTTGCAGAAAACCTTTTCATCAAGTTCTTTTAATAATAGTGTAAACTTAGCAAGGCATTATAATAATTGACATCCATTTTTCCGAAATCATAAATTATTCATATTGTTGAACAAGAAGATCTATTTTGTTAGCTTTGACTTGATAATTACCTTGATGAGTGATTAGTAAAGTTTCCCAAATTTCTTTTGCGGTTTTACACATAAAAATTCTTTCGTATTCTTTACGTGGCAAAGCATTATAAATTACTGTTTAGCTTCATTATTTTTTGCAAGTTTCTTTTTAAGAACATCATCTTTTTATGAAAAGATACAATTTCATCCTTTTTAGTTTCGGATAATTGAATAGGAGGAAAATCACCAATCGTTACATGCCAAAGATCTAGATCTTTTAACTTCACATAAGTTTCAAATCTATTTTTCCAATAAATAAATCCATTACTTTCAAATAGTGGTGGTCTTTGCAAAGATTTGCCCTGTTGCTAAAATATTTTTCCGATTCCATAGATCGATTCAAGTTTTAAAATACAATTTATTTTAAAAATCTTGTTTAGCCTGGCTCTGATACCAATTGTGGAAAACTAGAAGGGGGGGTTGAATAGTTTACCACTTTTTGATTTAATATTTATGTTTGTTTATAAAAACTTAGATTCGACTTTTTATTAATTCCAAACTTATGCATTTCACAATATGAAGTCCTCTTCGGCCTACTCCACTCCCCGAGCACCTAACTCAGAGTTTTTTCTTCACTATGTCTACAGCTCCTTTATGCTGAGAAAACCGTAACACAACTGTGCTTATATCTTTCTCCGACACTAAGCTAGATGCGAGTTCTAATCTTAGCTAGAACAATCTATCACAACACAACTGTCATAATTTGTTCAAGACTTCACAACTTCACGGACTACTCTTTCACTACACATCTTATCTTCACCACCTTGAACACAACTACACAACTTCTTTACACCTTCACAACTTCACACCTTCACTACTTGTCCTCACCACACTACTTATGTCACAACTAACTAACACTACTAGAAAGGATCACCAAGATCCAACTATACTTACAACAATCACCAAAACCTAATAACTACACAACTTTACAAGATTTACAAAATTTACAAGATATGGTGTGAATCAATAAGATTGCAATGTATACTTGGGTTGTAATACTTCTTCAATTAATGATGGAAGTATTCTTCTCTTGCACTTGAGGAATTGAGCTTGGATCACTTGGAAACAAAGCTTTATGATTAAATGATCAAAGGATTTAAAGAGATGTGTGGGCTATTTTAGAACAGAAAGAATGAGTGCAAAAGGTGAGAAAAATGTTGGGGAATAGTCCAGTATTTATAACAAGGCTATGGAGGAGCGGTCCTTATGGGCTGTTCCCTTAAATAGGGTGTACGGCCGGACCCCTATAAATAAAGGGGGCGCCCATGTATTTAAGGGGGGGCCCGACCCCACATTTTCAGACGCTCCCTCTTTTTGACCTATTCAAGGAGGTGTTTACTGGACATTTTTCTTTCTAAGCCGTTTTTAAGGTTCGAAAATTTGAAATTCAAATGTTTATTTGAATAAAACATTTCTTTTAAATGTATAAAATGTTTTGTGATGTTCATAAAAATGTTTACAACATTTTATAAAAGTTTGAGGTTGAATAAAGATTTCCTTTGATCATAAAATGCATTAAGCAATTATTTATTCATACCTTTAAGTGATGTAAATGTTGAAATGAGAATTTACTCTCTAATATACTTGTTTACGTTTAATTTTAACGTTAACATTTTTATATTTTTGTGATTATCAAAAACGTAAAGATGTGAAAGATATAATGAAAGTTTTTAGGCATTATATTTTAACAACAATACGTAAACCTTTGAATGATTTATTCTAATACACGGTGACGATTTACAATAAACAATAATTAAGTTCAGACATAACAAAAGGGAAAAGGTAAGTGGATTGCTTAAATACACATAACCTTTTACCTTTTTAAAAACGAGCTGAAATAACCAAAAACGGACTGAAAATTCCAAGATACGCTTTTTATGCTAAATGTATTGTGCAGAACGGATAACCAAAAAAAGAAGGACGAAAAACAAAGCCAAAAACGACAAAACTGGAGCTTCAGACTGGAAAAGCTGTGAAGGAACAAAGCCTAATCAAAGCCAAAGACCAGAAAAGTCAAAGTCAAAGTACAGACTCAACAAATAAACAAGTCAAAAACCGGAGGCCGTAATTGAAGAATACTAGTTGGATGCAATCTCAACCCAACTGATGGCCGGAAAAAGCCCAAAAGTATATTTGATGAAGGACTGTGAAGACCAAATTGGGCCCTCAACAAATGACAACAGCCCATTGTGTGCATATTGACAAGAACGTGAAGACATTGTAGACCCGATCCTAGCCCATTAACAAGTCCAATCTGCAGCCATTTTACCACAAAACCCACCCAAACCTTAATGGGCCATTAAAAAGCCTAAAACAGCAGCACAAACCTTATTGGGCCCAAACACACCTTATTAGGCCCAATACATAACCCAAGCCCAGACCCTGGCCCAAAACAATTTTTTTATAAACCCTAGGGACTTAAATTGTCAATTCTAAAAATTGTTTTATAAAAGAAAAGTGTTTTAAACATGAAAGGGACTGAATTTGCAATTTTCCAAAACCTTTATCTCTTTATAAAAAGCAAGGACCAAATTTGCCAATTGCTCATTCCTTCTTTAATTCTTTATGTTTAATACACAAGGGGCAGTTTTGCCATTTTTTTGAACTTGTTTATAACTAAGAAAAAAGAAACAAAACGAAATGGAAAAGAGCTAGAAGTTGAGGGGTTCTTCTTGGGCAAATGAAACTTTTAAAAACCTGTACAGCCAATCACGGGTTTCCCTCTCTACTCTTTCCCGCCACCACCTCAAAACCCCCACCATCACATGTAGCCACTCCATCTTTTACCCAACCCATCCTTTACCCAGTCCAACCCTTTCCCGCCAACTCCTAGAACCCCCCACCATCACATGTTAACCTACCCCATCTTTTACCCAACCCTTCCATTACCCATGGTCCAAACCCATCCCACACCCCACTAACCTATTAATTTGGTCCCAGGTTAGGCTATCCCACTATTCCCGAGGCTCCGATCAAAGGCTGAAATTGGTCCATTAAGAAGCAACAAAACCCAAATCAAAGGGCTATGATAGGTTACTGAGTTTAAACACTCTCACCACAAACACAACAAGAAGATAAAGAAGACTTGGTACTATCTATAAATCAAGAAAACACAAGCGACAAAAGACCTAGTTCTAATTTATCTTTGTCCTTATTAAATTTTTAATCAACATGAAATTTAAGTTTTTCCAAGCTTCGCTTTTTAATGTAATGTTACTGTTTTATAAAAGTTTAATTCAAGTTTTAAATTTGAACTAAAGTTTTCTTGTGATTTTCAATATAATTCGTCTTTTAAATTCTTTGTTAATCTTGAGAGAATTGTATTTACTTGTTTCTTTTTAACTATACTGTCACTAACATTCACTTTACCTTAATTATTTTTAAGTATAATCAAGTTAAAAAAGTCATTCGGCTTATTTAAAATGTGGTGTTATGTGGGAAAACTGAAAATGGGTCCCATTTGGGAAGTCATGGTCAAAGCACACTAATCCAGCCACACTTTGGCTGATGAGTGGGGTTAATCAGCCACCTTTAAACTACCACTTTTAGTTTTAAAATCAATTTTTAAGTGTTTTTTGTTTTCTGTCAAAATTTGGATAAGCCAAATCTAGCTAAACCCCGTAAGCCTGCTATGCAACTTAAGCACGACCTATTTTGTGCTTGTTGTTGTTATTTTACTAGCCAAAAACCCAATCCATTTTGTTCTGCCTTTTTTTGTTTTGACCAAGGCATAAGTCGAAAAATTTGGCTTTGCTTATTTTGAAATCGGCACCACTTTTAAGCCCATTGGTTCGAGTATTAATTAGCGCTTAAGCCCCAATGTTTGAAAAACATAACTCATTGACCACCACTCTAAATCTGTTTGGGGTTGGTTGTGGCTAAAAAGCACAATTGTGCTTATTTGCATAAGCTCAAAAAGCCTTTCAGCCACTGTTTGGATCCCCCCACCCCCCTTCCCGCCCCGCCCCCCCCCCCCCCCCCCCCCCCCACCCTCTCCCCCCCCCCCACCCCCCACGCTACCCTGGTGCTGAGCACCATATTCAGCCCCATTTTCTAGCTTATTTAGATATTAAGACCTTAGGATTTTTTAGCTTTTACCCATAGCTTTTTACTAGTCCTTTAAGCTCCCAAGATTTTTGTACCCCCCCTCCCCCACTTAAATCCCCCTAGGTTAGCTTATTTAGGCTGCAAAGTAGCCCTTTTTCTTTTTTTTTACAATCAAGTCAATTTAGCTTATTCTTGTATTAGCTTATTTTAGGGCTTATTTCTGTTGAATTTAGTTAAAATAGTATGACCTATCTAGTAATGTTAGTTAAATCCATTTTTCAGCTTATATTGATCACTTAAGGCTCCAAGAAAAAGCTCCATAAAAGCTTTTAAGACTTATTAGCTTTCTGTCAATCCAATAAGCACATTTCTGCTTATTAAGTGAGTTTCATCTTTGTGCCTCTTAATAAAAATACTCCCTTTAAGCCCCTTTAAACTTTGCTTCTTTAGCTTTTCTAATAAGCACTTTGGACCCTTCTTGTAAATCGGGGTCCCCACTACTTCAGTGACCATTGTGTAAATTTCTCTTTTATAGTTAGCAGTTGTTAGTCCCAGTGGTTAGGTTTAGCTTGTTACCCCACCACCCGTCAGTCCTTGTGTCTTATCACTGTTAGTCCCTTTGGTTTAAACTTAGTTTAGTTTTATTTAGATTTTATTTAAAATTTAGTTTAGAATTAATTTTAATTATTTAATTAATATAAAATGCTACAGTAACTTTTAGGGCTGTTTAGATTTTTAGATTTCTCACTTTTCTTTATTTAATTTGATTTTTCAGATTTTTTATAGTTATATTTTCTGACGTTTTATATATTAATTATTTTTTTAAATAGTTTTTAATCTAGAAAATTCATAAAAAATTACAAAAATTAACAAAAAAATATTTTTCTTTTATAAAATTTTCTTTAATCAGATAGCTTTATATTAAAAAAATAAAGACAATGTAGCGTAATTTTTGCCTAAAATTTCAGTTCCGGTCCCGAGTTACGAGCCCGCCTTTTTCGTTTCTTAAACCGTTTTGTTCGTTTTCCGAACTTAACCGTTTTGTGAAAATTTATTACATTGTCTTTAAGTTAGAATATTTTTTGATTTATTAAAAATTTAAATTTAATTTTAGGACTTTATATATTATTTTTTTCTTTTTTTTAATAATTTTTAGTTTTTAATTTAGGCTTGCGATTTTTAACTAGGTGTACACATGGCGGTAGTCTATGATTGCATTTTGAAAAATTTATTTATTAGTTTTAATTATTCTAGTTACATTTTGTTTTAGCCTAATTACGTTCCCCGAAGATTTCTTTTCATAGGATCTTCATTGCATTATTTAATGCTCCCCGAAGTTTAGGATTTCCCGTATAACTATATTAGTTCCCTGTAGTAAGTTTAAAGGTTCGCCATTTTCACTGCTTATTTCCCGTCAGAATAATTTTATTTTCTTTAATTAAATTAGTTATCTAGTTAAAAAATCAAAATCATTTGTTCTCGATTCAAATCAATCAATCATTCGTAGTCGAACAAATGAATTTGAAGTTGTTGAATTGAGAAACAAATGATTTTGATTTTTAACTAGATAAACTAAAATTAATTAAAGAAAACTAAAATTATTCTACGGGAAACAAGCAGTGGAAAATGGGAACCTTAAATATACTACGGGGAACAAAAATTAAGTTAATATCGGCAGAAATCCTAAACAACGGGAGCATCAATAATGGCAATGAAAATCCTAATAAATCACGGGGAACGTAATTAGGCTAAATAATATTAACTAAATATTAAAACTATTAACCTAAATTAAAAATGCAATCATAGACTACCGGAATTAAATCGCAAGCCTAAAACTAAAAAATTAATAAAAATTAAGCCAAAATTAATTTTACAAATTAATAAATCAAAAATATTCTAACTTAAAAGAAAATGTAAAAATTTTCAAAAACGGAGTTCGAAAACGAACAAAACGGTAAGAAACGAAAATGCTGCTCGAAACGGGCCCGGAACAGAAAATTTTAGCAAAAATACGCTACAAATTTTTTATATTTTTAATATAAACTAACTGATTAAAGAAAATTTTATAAAAAAGAAAAATATTTTTTTGTTAATTTTTGTATTTTTTATGAATTTTCTAAGATTAAAAACTAATTAAAACTAATTAAATATAAAAAGTCAGAAAATATAACTATAAAAAATCTGAAAAAATCAAATTAAATAAAGAAAAAGTTGAGAAATCTAAAAATATAAAAAGCCCTAAAAGTTACTGTAGCATTTTATATTAATTAAACTAATTAAAATTAAACCTAAAACTAAATTAAATTAAATTAAATAACTAACTAAGTTAACCTAAGGGACTAACAGTGAAAAGGACACAAGGACTGACGGGGTAACAAGCTAACTAACCACAGGGACTAACAATGCTAACTATAAAAGAAGAAATTACACAAATGGTCCCTGAAGTGGACCCCGATTACAAGAAGGGTCCAAAGTGCTTATTAGCAAAAAGCTAAAGAAGCAAAGTTGTAAAGGGGCTTAAGGGGAATATTTTTAATAAGAGGCACAAAAGCTGAAACTCACTTAATAAGCCAGAAATGTGGCTTATTGGACTGACAGAAAGCTAATAAGCTTAAAAGCTTATTGAGCTTTTTCTTGGAGCTTAAGAGCTCAATATAAGCTGAAAATGGATTTAACTAACAATACTAAGCTATGTCTACCTATTTTAACTAAATTCAACAGAAATAAGCCCTAAAATAAGCTAATACAAGAATAAGCTAAATTGACTTGATTGTAAAAAAAAAGAAAAAGGGCTACTTTGCAGCCTAAATAAGCTAACCTAGAGGGGGAATTAAGCTACAAAATCTTGGGAGCTTAAAGGACTAGTAAAAAGCTATGGGTAAAAGCTAAAAAATCCTAAGGTCTTAATATCTAAATAAGCTAGAAAATGGGGCTGAATATGGTGCTCAGCACCAGGGTAGCTGCCAAACAGTGGCTGAAAGGCTTTTTGAGCTTATGCAAATAAGCACAATTGTGCTTTTTAGCCACAACCAACCCCAAACAGATTTAGAGTGGTGGTCAATGAGCTTATTTTCAAAACCTTGGGGCTTAAGGCCTAATTAATACTGCTGAACAATGGGCTTAAAAGTGGGGGATTTCAAAAATAAGCAAAGCCAAATTTTTGACTTATGCTTGGTCAAACAAAAAGGACAGAACAAATGGCTTGGGTTTTTGGCTAGAAATAACAACAACAAGCACAAAATAAGGTGTGCTTAAGCTGCATAAGCAGCTTAAGTGGTTTAGCTAGATTTGGCTTATCCAAATTTTGACAGAAAACAAAAAACACTTAAAAATTGATTTTAAAACTAAAAGTGGTAGTTAAAGTGGCTTGATTAACCCCACACACTCAGCCAAAGTTGGCTGAGTGAGCTTGACCCATGACCTTTCCCAAATGACCCATTTTCAGGTTTTCCCAAACACCCCCTTAAATAAGCCGAATGACTTTTTTAACTTGATTATACTTAAAAATAATTAAGGTAAAGTGAATGTTAGTGACAGTATAGTTAAAAAGAAACAAGTAACTACAATTCTCTCAAGATTAACAAAGAATTTAAAAGACGAATAATGTTGAAAATCACAAGAAACTTAGTATCAACTTTAAAACTTGAATTAAACTTTTAAAACAGTAACATTACACTTAAAAAGCAAGCTGGAAACTTAAATTACAAGTTGATTAAAAATTAATTAAGAAAAGCTAAACTAAAACTAAGGTCTTGTTCGGCTTGTGTTTTCTTGAATTTATAGAAGTCCCAAGTCTTCTTTCTTCTTCTTGTTGTGTTAGTTGTGAGAGTGTTTAACTCAGTAACCAATCCTAGCCCTTTGATTTGGGTTTGTGCTTCTTAATGACCAATTTCAGCCATTGATGGAGCTCGGGAATAGTGGGATTGCCAACCTGGACCAAATTAAAGGTTAGTGGGGTGTGGGAAAGGGTTGGACTGGGTAAAGGATGGGTTGGGTAAAAGATGGGGTGTTAACATGTGATGGTGGGGGGTTCTAGGAGTTGGCGGGAAAGGGTTGGGACTGGGTAAAACGATGATTTGGGTAAAAGAAGGAGTGGCTACATGTATGGATGGTGGTATTGAGGTGGTTGGCGGGAAAGAGTAAGAGTAGGGAAGAACCCGTGATTGGCTGTACAGGTTTTTAAAAGTTTCATTTGCCCAAGAAGAACCCCTCAACTTCTAGCTCTTTTCCATTTCGTTTTGTTTCTTTTTTTTCTTAGTTATAAACAAGTTCAAAAAATGGCAAAACTGCCCCTTGTGTATTAAACATAAAGAATTAAAGAAGGAATGAGCAATTGGCAAATTTGGTCCTTGCCTTTTATAAAGAGATAAAGGTTTTGGAAAATTGCAAATTCAGTCCCTTTCATGTTTAAAACCATTTCTTTTCGATAAAAACAATTTTTAGAATAGACAATTTTAAGTCCCTAGGTTTATAAAAAAATTTTGTTTGTGGCCAGGTCTGGGCTTGGGTTTATGTATATGGCCTAACAGGGTGTGTTTGGCCAATAAGGTTTGTGCTGCTATTTTTATATTATTTTTTTTTTTTTTTTTTTAAATTGGCTTTTTTAAGGCCCAATAAGGTTGTGTGGGTTTTGTGTTACAATGGATTGAGATTGGCTTGTCAAGGGCTAGGATCGGGTCTTCAAAGTCTTTCACATACCCTTTTCAAATGCACACAAAATGGGCCTGTTTTCATTGATTGATGGGCCCATTTGGTCTTCACAGTCCTTCATCCAATATACATTGGGCATTCCCGGCCATCAGATGGGTTGAAGATTGCATCCATAAGTATTCTTCAAATAACGGCTCCGGTTTTGACTGTTAATTTGTTGAGTTGACTTTGACTTTGACATGTTTCTGGTCTTTGGCTTTATTTTGCTTTGTCCTTCACAGCTTTCAATCCATCCAGTTTCGTCCGTTTTTAGGCTTTGTTTTTTCGTCCTTTTTCTTGAGTTTATCCGTTCCTACACAATACGATATAGCAAAACAAGCTATCTTTGGCCATTTTAAGTCCGTTTTTGGTTATTTCAGCTCGTTTTTAAAGGTAAAAGGTATGTGTATTTAAGCACATACCACATACCTTTTCCCTTTTGAATGTCATGAACTTATTATTGTTTTTTAAAACGTACCGTGTATTAGAAATAAATCATTCAAAGGTTTACGTATATGTTGATAAAATATAATGCCTAAAAACATTATTAATATCTTTCACATCTTTACGTTTTGATAATCACAAAATATAAAAACGTTCAACGTAAAATTAAACGTAAACAAGTAATTAGGAGTAAATTCTCATTTCAACATTTACATCACTTAAAGGTATGAATAAATAAATGCTTAATGCATTTTATGATCAAAGGAAATTTTTATTCAACCTCAAACTTTTATAAAATATTGTAAACATTTTTTATAAACATCACAAAACATTTTCTACATTTAAAAGAAATGTTTTATTCAAAATAAACATTTTGAATTTCAAATTTTCGAACCTAAAACGGCTAGAAAAAGTCCAGTAAACACCTCCCTTGAATAGGACAAAAAGGGGAGCGTCTGAAAATGGGCGGCCCCCTTAAATACATGGGCGGCCCCCCCCCCCCCCCTCCCCACCCCACCCCTCCCTCCCGCCACCACTTTAAATTAATAAGGGTCCGAGCACCTCTATTTAAGGGAACACCATAGGACCCCGCTCATCCGAGCTTGATCCCTATACATACTGGAACTAATCCCCAACATTTTCCTCACCTTTTTTGCACTCATTCTTTCTGTTCTAAAACATCCCACACATCACTCAATCCCGTTTGATCATTAATCATAAAAGCTTTGTTTCCAAGTGATCCAAGCTCAATTCCTCAAGTGGCAAGAGAAGAATGACTTTCATCATTAATTGAAGAAGTCTTACAACCCAAGTATACAATGCAATCTTATTGCATATCATACCGATATAGTTTATAAATCATTTGTAAAACTTGGTAAAGTTTGTAGTTATTAGGGTTTTGGTGATTGTTTTAGTATAGTTGGAACTTGGTGATCCTTTCTATAGTGTTTAGTTAGATGTGGACATAAGTATTGTGTGAGGACAAGTAGTGGCAAAGGTGTGAAGTTTGAGAAGGTGGTAAGAAGTTGTTTAGTTTTGTTTCAAGAGTGAAGCTAAGTTTGTGTAGTGAAGTAGTCGTAGAAGTTGAAACTCGTGACAAATTTGTGAAGTTGTGTTGTGATAGATTGGTTCTAGCTAAGATTAGAACTCGACATCTAGCTTAGTGTCGGAAATAGATATAAGCAACGTTGTGTACGATTTTCTCCGCCATAAAGGAGCTTGTTGACATAGTGAAGAAAACTCTCGAGTTAGGTGCTCGGGGAGTGGAGTAGGCCGAAGAGGAGCTTCATATTGTGCAAGTTTTTAATTCACAAAAAGTCGAATCTAAGTTTTTATAAACAAACATAAATATTAAATCAAAAAGCGGTAAACTATTCAACCCCCCTTTCTAGTTTTTCACAATTGGTATCAGAGCCAGGTTAAACAAGATTTTAAAATAAATTGTATTTTAAAACTTAAATCGATCTATGGAATCGGAAAAATATTTATAAGGGCAATCTATGCAAAGACCACCACTATTTGAAAGTGATGGATTTATTTATTGGAAAAATAGATTCGAAACTTATGTGAAGTCAAAAGATCTAGATCTTTGGCATGTTATTACCGATGGTGATTTTCCTCCTATTCAATTTAATCCCGAAACTAAAAAGGATGAAATTGTATCTTTTCATAAACAAGATGATGATCTTAAAAAGAAACTTGCAAAAAATAATGAAGCTAAAATGGTAATTTATAATGCTTTGCCACGTAAAGAATACGAAAGAATTTTTATGTGTCAAACCGCAAAAGAAATTTGGGATACTTTACTAATCACTCATCAAGGTAATAATCAAGTCAAAGCTAACAAAATAGATCTTCTTGTTCAACAATATGAACAATTTATGATTCCGGAAGAGGAATCAATAGATAATGCCTTTGCTAAATTTAACACTATTATTACTAGTCTAAAAGCACTTGATGAAAGTTTTTCTAGCAAGAATTGTGTTAGGAAATTTCTTAGGGCACTACATCCAAAATGGCGCGCGAAAGTCACGGCGATTGAAGAATCAAAGAATCTAACAACCTTACCTCTTGACGAACTAATTGGAAACTTGAAAGTTTATGAAGAAGTAATAAAGAAAGATGTAGAAACGGTTAAAGGCAAGAAAGAACAAAGTAGATCACTTGCATTAAAAGTGAAAAAGGAAGTAAGTGATGAAGATAGCTCAAGTTCCGATAGTGAAGACGAAGAGTATGCTATGGCCGTAAAGGAATTCAAGAAATTCTTCAAGAGACGAGGAAGATTTGCAAGACAACCACGAGGCGATAGAAAAACATTCCAAAGAAGTAGAAATGATGGTTATGATAAAAGTGAAAGAAAATGTTTTAGATGTGGTGACCCAAGTCACTTCATTGGAGAATGTTCAAAGCCGCCAAAGAACAACGATCAAAGAGCATTCATTGGAGGAGCATGGAGCGACAATGGAGAAGATGAAGTGGAAAAGACTAAAGATGAAGCTTGTCTTGTAGCTCAAGCGCCCGATGAAATATGCTTAGGAGTAAACTTGGAACCCGATGAGTGGATTAAAGATAGTGGATGCTCAAAACACATGACCGGTAATCGAAAGTTGTTTTCTTCATACAAAGCATACAACGGAGGTAACGTAATTTTCGGAAGCAACTTACGCGGTAAAATCATAGGCAAAGGTACGATTTCTCAAGACTCCTTAATAATTGAAAATGTTGAGCACGTAGATAACTTAACTTATAACTTGCTTAGTATAGGTCAAATATGTGATAATAAATGCAAAGTAATATTTACCGAACACGATAGCGAAATAATCAAAAACGAAAAAGTTATAGGTAAAGGAATTAGGAAAGGAGGATTATATGTAATGAAACTAGGAAATAAACCGGAAGACAAAATATGCCTTGCAACATTAGACGAAAATTCCACACTATGGCATAGAAGATTAGGTCACGCTAATATGCAACTAATTCAATCATTAGCGTCTAAAGAATTAGTTAGAAATCTACCTAAACTTAAATACGACCGACATTTTTGTGATGCTTGCAAAATTGGAAAGCAAGCTCACGTAAGTCACAAGGCCAAAAATATAGTCTCAACAACTAGATGCTTAGAACTACTTCATATGGATTTGTTTGGCCCCTCCACCATACGAAGCTATGGAGGAAATATTTATACCTTAGTAATCGAAGATGACTATTCTCGATACACTTGGACTAGATTTTTAGCAAATAAAACCGAAGCCTTCGAAGAATTCAAAATATTTAGCAAAATGATCCAAAACAAATTAGGATGTTCTATTGTATCAATTAGAACGGATCATGGTCGGGAATTTGATAATGAAGTACAATTTGGAAAATATTGTGATTTAAATGGGATATCTCATAATTTTTCTGCTCCTCGTACTCCACAATCAAATGGGGTAGTAGAAAGAAAAAATTGCACTTTACAAGAAATGAGTAGAACCATGTTAAATGAACAATCCATTCCTCAAAATTTTTGGTGCAATGCGGTTGATACATCAACTTATATAATTAATAGAGTTTCTATTAGACTTATTTTAGGAAAAACTCTATACGAGTTGTTAAGAGGTAGGAAACCAAACCTTAACTATTTTAGAGTATTCGGAAGTAAATATTTTATTCTTAATACAAGAGATTACCTCACCAAGTTCGACCCAAAGTCAACGAAGGCGTTTTCCTGGGATATTCGCAAAATAGTAAAGCTTACATAATACTTAACAAACAAACAATGAAAGTTGAAGAGTCATTGAATATAACTTTCGATGAAACTCCGCCTCCACCTAAAACATCATCATTAGAAGATGATGAATTAGTCGAAGAAGAAGCTACTGAGGTTAGTAAAACAAAACCCATAGGCAATGATCTTGAAGACATTTCATTAGAAAATAATCAAATGGCAAACATTAAAGAATCTAAAAGTCATCCCCTAGAAAACGTTATTGGTAATCTAAATCAAAGAACTCTTAGGTCACAAGCTCAAGAAAAAAGAAATTTCTTTTGCTTTATTTCAACAATAGAACCTAAAAATATAAATGAAGCATTAAAAGATAAAAATTGGGTAATGGCCATGCAAGAGGAACTAAACCAATTTAAAACAAATGATGTTTGGGAACTAGTCCCAAATCCCATGGATATGACCATTATAGGAACAAAATGGGTATATAGAAATAAACTCGATGAAAATGGCGTCGTAACTAGAAACAAAGCTAGGTTAGTCGCCCAAGGTTATAATCAACAAGAAGGAATTGATTATGACGAAACATATGCACCCGTAGCTAGACTAGAGTCCATAAGAATACTTTTAGCTTATGCTTGCGCACTAGACTTTAAGTTATACCAAATGGATGTGAAGAGTGCATTCCTTAACGGTTTTATCAATGAGGAGGTCTACGTGGCACAACCTCCGGATTCATTGACTTTGCAAAACCTAATTATGTTTATAGACTTAATAAAGCTCTTTATGGTCTAAAACAAGCCCCAAAAGCTTGGTACGATCGATTAAAAGCCTTTCTTATTAAACATGATTACTCTATGGGAATGGTAGATAACACACTCTTCACTAAAAAGAAAGACTCCAACCTCATTATTGTCCAAATATATGTTGATGACATTATATTCGGATCAACTTGTCAAGAAATGTGTGATGACTTTGCCAAGATCATGCATGATGAGTTTGAAATGAGTATGATGGGGGAACTAAATTTTTTCGTAGGATTACAAATAAAACAATTAGATGATGGAATATTTTTTAACCAATCAAAATATATTAAGGAAATGCTTAAGAAATTTAGACTAGAAGACTTTAAGCTAATGAAAACCCATATATCTACGAAAACCAAACTCACGAGAGACGAAGAAGGTGAGTCCGTAGATAATACCAAATATAGAGGCATGATAGGTAGTTTATTATACTTAACGGCAAGTAGACCCGATATCATGTTTAGTGTTTGCCTTTATGCACGATTTCAAGAGGATCCCAAAACCTCTCACCTAGAAGCGGTTAAACGTATCTTCCGATACATTAAAGGCACTACGCATTTAGGATTATGGTATCCTAAGGGATCCGGCATAAAATAAATAGTGTATGCGGATTCGGATCATGCGGGAGATTACGTAGATCGCAAGAGCACTAGTGGTGTTTACACGTTTTCGACCAACAAGAATCTCTCACCGTAGACAGCAGTCTCGAAAACTAGGACTGGTTCCGATACATTATAAGACCACTGTACAGTGCATTGTAGGATCTGATCGAGTATCGCTCACTGGAGATCCAGCATAAGACATATAATATTTTAAAGCTATATTTAGTTCTCACGAAGACGATGCTAGATCAGTCAAAGCACTAGGGGTGGTTTGCGCATGTGATCCATAAGTGATGTGCTTTACACACTCTTGGTTTTGCTAGAGTCAAGACCACTGCCTTCGCCTATCTAGCCACATATGAATCCGCACAAACCGATAGCGATAATATGTGTAGCGCTCGAAATAACGGCATGCAAGACAAGGGCAGCTATGCATGTAACACAAGCTCAGTCATAGACTAGGCTCTTAGAGGTTAGTATGATACGTCCAAGAACGGTGTGATAGACGCACAAGGCTAATAGACTTAAGTAAGATATCTTTTCTTCAACACTGCTCGAACAAAACGAGCGAGCTAGTTAATCGTGCACCACCTGCACTTCCTACCATGATAACGCGGAGTGTTCAAAAAAAAGGGACATATCTCTAAGCAAAGCGTCCTCAGCCGAATGACAAACATAGCACATATTTTCTGCAAACATAAACCAGTCGACACCACGTAAACGTGCAACCTATTAACTACTATGCCTAGGGTCGCTAGGAGAGGATGACATAGTCTGAATAAGTTTCTTCTGTATCTATAAAATATCTACCACGAACAGCTTCCGTCACACCATAATGTTCTAAAAAGGAATCGATCTCTCTATAGAAAATGTGCTCATAACGCGGAAGACATAACATATCCCCGATTATCACATACTACTAACACTCACTCTTAAACATGAAGTCATTTAACTACGTATAGCCTAGGTCCCTACGGAATGACATGAACAATTTCACTAAGTTTTACAGGGCCTCTGAATAACACTAAATACATGAAGTCTCATGGTTATGGAAAAATATAAAAATTGGGGGTGGAGGGGAGGAAAGAGATGAGGAGTGTTGGTTTCTGGGTGAGGGGCGTGTGTTTGAGGTGTTGTGTGACTAGGTTTGCTTATATCACCACTAAGAATATTTTTTTATCGCAGACGGACGGCCCCCGTCATCATCTCGAAAGCGGCGGCCTCTCCTCTATGAATATGTGAAGGGGACTCGCCCACAGACATTAACGGGTACCTCTCCCCACTGAGAGATACACATAATTAAACCCAAAACTTAATGTTGCTGCTAGCGATCATACTAGGACATCACAACTCGAGAAATCATTGAAGGTTCCATGACAATATTTTTAGACAATATAGCTACACATAATAACTGGCTTCGTCTTAGCGGTGTGGTCAATCAATACCTATAATCTAATATATATCTGCGCGCAATGCTTGATTTGAGAGCAAACACGTAAATCAAGGAGCTTTTGGATATTTCTATAGGTTGTGTCTGGCAGATAGAGTAGTCGGTCGACAATAATGTGCTACTGCCACATTCATTGTCGTCACTTATGTTAGGCACTACCGTTAATGTGTGTGTGTCTGTATTCTGAGAGCCTCTAGTAATTGTGCCTTAAAGTCTTGTTTCCGTAACTGTTCGTTCTAACTTACACCCTCTTATCGGAGATGACTAATTTAGATTTAGTGCATTATATACTACTAGTGCTATAGTGTATTCATAGTGTTCTGATGTCTCACATCAAAGCAGTATGAATCGAGTATCTGCACTGATACAATTGTATGGAGAGAATGCAGTTTTATACTCAACATGATGCTAACATGTTGCATAACTGCAGTAAATACTGCTACTTCTAAAATCTTAATCTGTCGCACTGAGTAAGTTGACCTGACATTGCCTGCAAATTAAACGACACACAAACACAACACAACACCTCACACTATACACACATGGAGAAAAGCAATGGGTTGGGAAATCGGAATCCAGAGGGCGGTGTCGTCTGTCCTATTGTATGATGGGGACACACCAGAACAGGACAAAGACACGTAGCACCTCCGGCTAGATCATATTTAACGCTGGGACTCCGCTCAGAGTCATCGCAAACACTCGAGAGTATAAACACATATATCGTGTAGATAGAAGGATTTAAGGTGGTGCCGTTTTCCGGAGGTCGGCAGTTATGGAGTGGGATATGTCAGAACAGGCATGTGTTATCGAGGAAGAATGAATCATGCCAAAAATGTGGCGGCCGAAGTAAACGCATCTCTTCTCGTCACACTCAGCGGTTGTGCGTCGCTAAATAAGCGCTTTCACAAGCTTCGTAGTGATGGAGAGGCAGTACGATACGGACAACAGTTGGACATATCGGGTGAGTTTGCTAACATCTGACAGAAGTGGCTTGTGATTACATAAGTACTATACATTCTCAAAGGCTAGAAGATCTATCTAGTTCTAGATCCTAACAATAAATAATATACTTATAAAATTTACATTTCTAGTTTCATATTTAAGTGTAAATTATAGATTATAAGTTATTTTTATACTTGATTTTGAGTGGACATATACTTAAAGTCATTTCTTTATACATAAGTCAAATTATCATTTTTGGCTAAAAACTCACTTTCACCATTTTTGATGTCATTTTCAAACCATAAGGAATTGGTTGATCATCCAATTAGTACAGATCCTACATGAGTTTATCTACATATCATAGTTATAGGTTTTTACTTAACTCAGAGTGAAATCATGACTCTTTATACGTTCTGTCCAGCAAGGTCAGATTTGACATTTTTTAGTAAAAATGGCATAACTCACTCATTTTTAACTTTCCATTGCATGCCCAATTAGTACATCACCACAAGGCATTGCTTTACCATTTTTACAAGCAATATCACCCATTTTACCAACCTAGATACTTATATTTTTTTGCTCTTTACAGCCTCAAATTTTTATGTGTTTTCTAGTGATACTACTAGTTGATCCATTCATCTACCACCTAGATCTAAGCATGCATGCTTTGTTTCTTATTATTTTATCATCATAAACATTACATATACATCAAGAAAATTAATTTAACATATACATTTGGTATGAAAATAATACAAGAATAGAAAGGTAATGAGATTTATAGACTTTTACCACAAGAAAAATAGTGAGGATGATCAAATGATCTAAGAAAATGGATGAAACTTCAACTTCAACTTGGTCTTCACCCTTATAATTTTTGATCACCTTTCTTTTTACCCAAAGTATGTTGATGAACACTTGATTTATTTTAGCCCCAAAATGTATAAAAACTTTCTTTAAAAAGCCTCCTAATCACTTCAAAACATCTTTATTTTATAAGGAAATCATTGTAACCTTTGTAGTTATTATTTGGTTAGTAAAAATTTGATGAAAATGGTGTTATGGTGATGAGGGTGGTCGGAAAAGGAGGAGAGGACAAGAGAGTGTGTGTGAAATTTTTGATGAACTATGAAAGAAATGAATAGCCACTTTGGTTTTTGTAAGAAGTGTGCATGCAAGTGAAATGATAAGGGTTGGCCACATGGTTAAACCATGTGGATCCATTTTTGCCGCCCCCCTAAGGGTTAAGTGGGATGATTTTTTATAAAAACTTGTCCCACTATTTGCAAATGCGGGTATTTTCAAAGTTAGATATTTAAAAAGGTACGATTTGTAGTCGTTTTTCGTAAAACGTAAAAATAGTACGAGACACGAAAAATAAAAAAACGAATGTAATAAAAATATTTCTACAGAAATTAGATAACATAAACGTTGATACTTAACGTAGGATTCTCCGGTTCTTCGTTGACGTTACTTAATTTGCAAACGTAAACCCTAATTTCTTCCGGTTAATAGTGAGTTCACATCTCAACATAAAAATGAAAATTATATTTAATACTCGAGAATAAAATAACGACCTGAAATTGACGGATTGTCACAGTGTGCCCAGACATGAATACGGCGTATCGAACCCCTCTGGATACGGCGTATGCATGTCTGGACAATTATCAGTCTTTAATTTCCAGTATTTAATTTCCAGTATTTAATTGTTTTCACAGGTTTACATATGGCATATCCTAGGGTTTAGGATACGGCGTATTGTAACATGTACAGATGTGTGTTTAATTGTTTGCTTGTATTGTAGGTTAGCGAAACCACGAATTGCATAAACGTCTTCTAACTTTTATGTAGGACCTTGCTGTAAACAAAACCGATTTCAAAGTATAGTCTAAAAATACCTAGTGTTGACTTTTGCTCGGCATTCAAATGCCCCGTCAACACACTTTTTGCTCAAACACTCAAAATGGAGAACCATTTGGAGCAAACAATCAAGGAATTTTCCTCGTTCTAATTCTTTTCCCTTATTATTTAAATGTTTGTCTATACAATGAGGACGTTGTA